>JADDOH010006931.1:0-134132 GCA_016648135.1 Agrypnia vestita | reverse complement strand
ATTGATGAATTAATTTGATTTTTAATTTCATAGAAGTTTGTTTTGAAAAAATTGCAACTTCACAATAAGAATGTGTTCTTGAATATAATATTAGAAAATTCCCTTATCTTTAATTATCGTAATTTTGAAGAAAAAAGCATCTCATATCTAAAGTATATTAGTTACAAACACATATACCTCACATAACACATAAGAATTTCATGTAAACAAAATAACACACGTTCGTTGGTTATTATAACTTACTATTATTAAGTATGCGGAATTAGTTCAGTGTAAGTATGAGCTCGATTGCTTTCTGCCATGTAAAATAAATATTCTTCGCATACGAAGTTCCAGCTAAGTCAAATATTAAATGAATTCTTCAGTACCTACGCGAGGGCCATTTCAAGACAACTTCACTATCCCCATCTAGTCAGAAAATCTATCGATCCACCGAAGTGAGCGAACTTTGGAAAATTGCATTTAATATGAACCTCTAGAGCAAGGCTGCCCAACCTCAGGCCCGCGGGCCACAATGGGGCCCGCGAACGCATTAAGCCATGTATTCACTAGGGGACAAATCGCGAAACATTCCGCTCGGCATGTCGCATCAACATCTACGCTCATATTTCGGGGACAATGACGCGGCCATTTGACGTGTACACACCGGGACTCGCATATCTTGTCGCGGAAATGTCACCCGATGAGCTTATGTTGACAGCTGCGGTATCTCGTTTGGCGAAAACGGGGTTCCGCGCAATTCGAAATGTTTTTTTGGGTCGCAATTTCAAATTTAAAAACAAGGTCCTTTTTGCAAATAATTATTGTTTTTCAGACGTCGCGGAAATATATCGCCTTATGAGGTTATGATGATAGCCGCGTATCTGTTTATGTTAATAAGTTTATCGAAAAGTAAGAGGAGAAAAAAGAGGAGAATGCGATATTATTTACTGCAAAGAGAAAGAAGGACGGACATCCTATGCGATCTTCGATCGATATAGCTCGATGAGTTCGAGAACGATTTCGTTTCCCCGCATTGTCATCTTGACAGATACAGCGCATGCGTATTCACTTGTAAATATACCACGTGGTACTGACGCTTCGCGGAATGTTGCAGTGAGTACGCTCGGGTACCATGCGCATGGCAACGTTGCCACGGCACGTAGAAATGCCGCGCTATGTTGTGCGCGAGGTCGCGGAACAGTGCACGACGTTGCAATGTCACGTAGACTCTATGCCGCGCGTGCTGTTGAGGGACAATTTGTCCCCTAGTCAATACATGGCTTTATGAGTGACCCGCTAATAATAAATCCTGGTTGAGTGATCTTGCATTTCTTGTTGACATTACTAATTACCTCAACATTTTGAATTTCAAATTACAAGGCAAAGATTGTTCACTTCCGACTATAATTACTTTAGTAAACGGATTCAAAACTTTATTAAATTTGTTTATAATCAATCTAGCCAATGAAAATAGACACCATTTTCCCACAATCAAACATTTGAAAGAGAAGCTCAATTCGCCACTATCGATTATACTAAGTACGAATTTAAAATTAGATGCTTATTACAGTCGTTTGAAAGCAGATTCCAGGACTTTGAAAGTATAAAAGAAAATTTACAAATTCTTATGATTCTTTTAACAGTCAGTTTGACTTATATGTAATGAGTTACCCTGCCAATATTCAGCTGGAACTCGGATACTACAAGTATTTGAGGATGGCCCTGTTAAAAGCCTTAACAACCGTAGCACTTGTACGAGAAGATGTATGGCGTTCAATCCTCTCTGCGGGGAAACGGCATGATGGTTAGTTAGTCAGTTAATTAGTTACATTTAGATTTTGTAATTTTGGTTCTTTATTTGGCAGAAGATGCTATTTATATTATTATTTTAATTAATGACAATATCATAATATTGCACTTTTTTGTTACACAATACCTTAATAATTAAGACTTAATTCAAAATATTAACAAAAGTAATAAAAAAGTAACCCATAGAAACCAAGTTTTTATTATACTCCTTTTCATTGTAAAATATAACAACAATTAAAGACGAATTAAAACATATAACATAACACTAAACTTACAGGAATTTAATATATTTCTAAAATGTCAAATGTTTTGAGCTTTGATAAGACACTTCATACTTTGAAGATTAAATTCTAAAAACATTTATCAGTCAACTTAGATTTTCGACATTCGTAGTGAAGTACCTATTATGTATACCGACGGAGTAACTCAAATTTATAAAATATTCCGCGACGTTATCGGGCCGCCGTTGCTAATCAAACTTATCTAATGATTCCAATTTGAAAAAACCAATAAAATTTCTAAAAATCCGAAATTATACTATAGTTATTAATTTTTTTTAACGAAAATTTGATAGATCTTCTTGATCGTCGCCACGAGACTGCTTGCCAAGTTTCAGCTCGATTGGATCACGGGAAAAGTGTCAAAAATCGATCCAAAGTTTTTGTTGACGGCAAGCAAGCAGACGCCACGAGTTAATATAAAGGGAGTAAAAATAGGAACCGTTAGTAGTCAGTGGTCCACCTGAGAATTTTGAATCGTCAATTTTGCCCGACTGCTTAAAAGGTTGGGCAGCCTTGCTCTGTTCACCAGCGGTGCATGTATAAGAGTGAGACCATTGTCCTTATTTGTGTATTGTTACCAGAGCAGAATAACCAATTCTAAGTGACGTGAGAGTCTCAGAGACTATAGTCTCAGTATGTATAAATTTTCTTACAAAATACAATCTGTGTTAGAATAAATTTGTATTGCAATTGCTACAATGCCATTGCATTTTTTTTCAATATTTTCGACTTTTTTTTTACAAAAAGTTGAACTATCATTACAGTAACTTATATCGATTATGAAAAATTAATTTGATTTAATACAATTTAAATAAAATGATAAAAACCTTGTAAAAATAAACTTTTTTCAATTTTTTCAAGGTTTTTATCATTTTATTCGACTTGTATTAAAGCGAATGAATTTTTCATTACTTTACTTACTGTTACTGTAATGATAGTTCAACTTTTTGCAAAAAATAAGTCAGAAATATTGAAAAAAAATGCCATCTTTGATAATGCTTATCTCCATAACTATTGATATTATAGGTCATGGTTGCTTGAACATTTTAGACTCATAACATAGGCAGGAATCTACCGGCAAAGTGCTGCTAGCTCTGGTACATCCTGTAATTCAAGTCTTTTATTAATATAAATATATTTTTATATCAGTCCCCCATCAATCTTTCCCCCAATTGCATTTTTGAGGTAAGCATTTTCTTTAAATTGGTAACGCAACTGCGAGCTATAACACTCAAGTATAAAAATACCCAGACTTGAGAAAGTCAGCAATCTGTGAAGTGTTCTCAACGGCAATCAACCCTGAACCCTAAGTGTGAGAAGGCTGCGTTGGCCTGGTGGGCTGCGAGGGCTGGTAAAAACCAGTAGAACCAAAAAACCAAGTCAATCGAGTTACACTTGTACCAGTCTCTCAAGTTCCGTAGCGATGAGATGCGGGGTCTTCCTACGCTTCTCTAATTCAATTCAATTCAATTTATTTGCTAATATGTACATTACAAACAAAATGTTTAAGGCATACATATTAGGAAGTATATATCAAAATGAAAATATGTAATAAATTAAAAATAACATAAAATCTGGTCAAAGGTGTAGGAGAATCCCGCTTCGGAAAACCCCCTCAGACACATGGAATATATCAATACCCAAAGCGATTTTGTTCAGCATAGCTGTGGCTCTTCCAACAGGCATAACCATTGGCAGGCTGGTCATGTATATTGGAATGTGAAACAATCATCAGGAACAAACAAACCAATGCTACGCATAATTTCAGGATAATCGATCATACCGCGCAACAATCGATAAAAATTCGTAATCAGATACACATTCCTTCTAGTCTCTAAACTATTGTAGCCAAGCATACCCTGGAGAAACTCGGTTGGGTAAAGCCAAGGATAATGCCCGTACTCTCTCTTGTAGAGATATCTCAGAAACTTCTTTTGGACTTTCTCCACGATAAGAGAATACTTGCCCTCATGTGGCCCCCAGATCATCGAGCCACTCTCGAGTCTACTCCGCACCAAGGAGTTATAGAGTTCTCAGTACGCGGGTATTCTCGAAAACCCTGGCAGTACGCAGAACAAATCCTAACATTCTCAAAGCATTACCACTGATCGTCTCTATGTGATCGTGAATAATATGTCCAAGATGTCACAGCATTCGTCGGTCTTTTACCTTATGCCGGAGGACTTCAACATTCGTCACTCTATCCACCCAGAAAACTTTCAATATGCGTCTATAGAGCCACATCTCAAAAGCCTCAAGTTTGCGGATTAGTTGGTTTAGTGTCCATGCCTTCACCCCATATAAGAGAATGGCGATAATATAACATCGAACCATACGCATTCTAAGTTGCAGGCTTGGGTCGCTGTTAGAGAGACGGTTGGAAACAGTAAATGAGTTTGAATTTGAAACAATTTTATAATCATGAACAAAACCGAGTGTTTCATCACTTAGCTTTGATTTAATTTCAGTACACCGAAATTAATTTAAAATATTTATCTTAAAAGTTTATACTAACTAATCCAGGGATTCATAAATTCTGTAAACCGAACCGAGATTGAAGTACCTACCTCCGACTATTTCTTTCTCTCTGGTTATAACAGTCAAGGTTTATATTTTGTAAAGCTCTATGCTTCAAAAGTAGGTTTTTATGAATTGGTTTTCTTATTTTTATGTTTATTTAATGTATTTTTTGTACACATCCACGTGCACGCGCTATGAAAAAGAGCAATGCACATATAGAACCACCTCGCACCAAGCCTTCCGCCGGCAGTCCAGAGCGCAAAATGACAATCGTGTCGTGTTTAAAACAATTTATTAACATGCATGTCGCACACGCGCTGGAAATGTATATTGGCTCAACCGGGAACGATGTGGAAAACTTTTAATAATAACATTTGTATTATTAATAAATAAAATAAATTTCTTGTGGGTTCACAATCTGTTTATCTGCGCTTCCAGAAATTGTACATCTGTATCATATCTACAAGCCTGGATGATTTTGTGATGTGTTTCGTCACAATGATTGGACCATATCGATGGCTTAAAGCTAAAACATTGTAATTCCAATTTTGATCTAAAATGAGTTAAGTACTGAATTGTAATAAAGAAAACTACCTCCGCGATTTTTTTTATTTTATTAATATTTCAATTTAAATGTTTCAAAGTTATACAAGCTTTTTTTTGTCTATCTTCTAATATCTCAGTTTTAAAAGAATCTAAATACAGACGAGTGTTTAATTCATAAAACCCACAATTAAGCTTCCATGTTTAAATTTACTTATTTAATTTTTATTTTATTCTTGTTACATTATTTTCATTAGTACCTAATAAAATTTTATTACAGTATACATTACATGTGATCAGGTTAGTTTAGGTGACACCTTTCGAAAAAAAATACTAGCTCTTGTGCTTGGAGAGGGTTTTACATTTTATTTTATCAAAATTGCGAATTTATTTTTTGATTGTTATTTTTTTTACGTGACATATAAATTAATTAATCTAATTTTCTTATTTCTGTAGAAAGGCTATTAAAGTTTTTTAAACCAATATATACAATTTTATGTGATTATTTTCCTTGGATAACTGAATAATCTTTAAATGTAAATTATTTTCTATATTGCGAATTTTAAATAATAAAAAATACTTGTATTTAGAAAGTTGATTTTTTTAACATAACATAAGAAATGTTCTCAGAACTAATCAATCAAATATTTTATTATAGATCATTATATTCATTTCCGTGCCAAAATATTGTAACTCTATGAACAATTTTTATGTATTAATTATTTTTCGGTATATAATGTGAGAAAGAAATTTTTTATATTAAATTAGTAAGTTAAATAAACAAACTATAATATGGAACTAAAAACTTATCTTTATATAACAAAATCAAATTTTCCAAGGCTTGCAAACATTCAGTTTCTGTTTTCTTAGTAACATGATTTATGGAGATACAATGTTTTAGCTTAAAGCCATATATATGGCTTATTGTAGCGCTATAAACTAAAACATAAGGTGTGCATTCTCTATTTTTACATTAGCATCAAAGACGATACAGAGATCCTTGATCTCTGAAAATTCTTCAGATAAAGTCAGTCAATGTATTTCCAGGTCAACGAAACGGTCTTTAACAGAAAGCGAATACCGGAAATAAATAATATTTAAAAGAAACTCACCGTCCGCAAGAATGAAACATCATCCTGCTCGGATCCTCCTTCCGCCTCCGCCATCTTGGATTATTTTCCCTCTGGCAACACTGAATGTGACTTTCACTGCGTCAACACTGTTCCAAAATGAAGGAATTCGAAATGAAAACAAATCACTTTTTTCTCACACATGGATTCATTTTCTTATTGGTTTATACAAAACTCTAAAACTACTCGAATGAAAATGAAGAATTAATTTAAATTTTCACTGGATTCTCTCATCGTTCGTTGGATGGGGGCACCTTCTGGAACAAAAAAAATATATATAAAAATAAAAAAAATTACAAAAAATAGGGTGCGCCCTCTAGAACTTATGCTTCGTTGGCGTACATCAAATAATCACGTGCTGTGTTGTATACTTTGCATCGTTACATAGCTGAAAATCCGTGAGCATTCAACTCAACTCAATTCAAGGTATATAACAAAAACTAGAATTTTCAAAAATGACAGTTCTCCATCAACGAATTAAAATTTTTAAATACACATTACATATAGTACCCACGTTGTATTTTGCTTGTATAAAAAAGAGAAAATGAAACATTAAGCACATAACTCAATCAATAATAACACATTTTGAATTTGATCATAATTATATTGTGAAAAGTTCGTCAGTCAATATATAATTTACACTTCTTTAGGAGCGATAGAGGAACATTTTAGTAACGCAACGAAATGGGCGCGCATCGTAATTCGGAAGTTTTCACACCATGAAGTTATTTAATACAAATCTGTTTTTAAATTTAAAAAGATGTCTCCGCTGCATTGAATGACGTCCGTCTCTTTGCCGACGTAGAATAGAGATCTGTAATCTGCGGATATCTCTTTAGTTATCAATTCTTGCGCCTGGTTCGTTTCACGCTTACTCACATTCAAACAGTTTTGCACTTCGTTACACTTTGGCAGGTGTACTGCGAAAGGTGATCTCCTGTTTATTATTTTGTGAATGCCAAAGAAGTATAACTTCTAACGCGTGAAGGTTTGCATCCAGACTGCGCATCCATTTTTTTAGTTACAGTATACTACATGTAACATGTAACTTAAGGGGGGGGGTAAGGTTAATTCGTACAAAAAAAGGCATGTTTTTGTGAATTTTTTGTGACGACACAGTTAAAATCTCTTTATTAAAACCAATGGTACATTAAAGTATGGCACTTGAATATTTTGTAAAATTTTCAAGACGAAATATTAAAAAATACGGCAATGGCAGCAATTATTCGGACGTGTCTCGGAAAAAAGGAGAATTGCGGTGTCCATTATAACTTGGTGCTAGATCATCTGAAATCAAAAAATCAAAGTTCATTCGTTAGATAATAGGTTTTCCCAGGTAACGCTGGGAGGGTTTTTTTAAATTTCAATTTTTCAATTTTTTGGAATACTTTGAAGGCAAAAACGCGATTTTTTGCGAAAAATATCGACTAATTTGTTATTCAAAAATGAAAATTAATAACAAATTTGAAAAAAACTCTCCAGCGTTACCTCGTAAATTATCTACAGAAATAGTGTTCAAAATTTCAAAAGTATCGGTGTAGTAGTTTTGAAGTTATGATGGACACCGACTTTGAAAACGTGAGATGTGGGGAAAATGCTTTAAAGTTTTGCACACTGTAAAATTCAAAATAAAACTCAACACTTATTTTATACTTACACATAATCGTCGATGCCATGTTCACACAGCAAAGAGCTTTCATCATCAGCATCATTTTGTCCTTGTCTACGCAAAACTCTTCCAATACAATAGCACGTCCGGTAGTCCTCAGTTAGCGCGGTCCTCTTAGCTGGCCCTAGCAGTATAGAAATCAGTCTGAGTTATCGCTCAAATGTTCATAATTTCGTCAATTTGATCCGATTGACTTGAAATTTTGACACAATATTCTTGCGATGTTATACATTCATTTAAAAAATTAAAAATAAAATGCAAAAAAAAAATTAAAAACCTTACCCCCCCCCCCCCCCTTAAGTTGAAATAAATAAAACGTATTCAGCATTCATTCACTCGCACTATTATAAACCATTATATGGCCAAAGGCCGACTTCACGATTGCTCTCCAGGTATCCAGGTATCCCGGTCCCCCTGTCCCGCCATTTCTCGCATTGTCAACCCGCTTTATGGGCGGCCATTGTGTGCGAGAAAGAGAGGTCTTTTCCCTCCGGAACTCCCCATTTCCCTCGCTCTAATTGCTCCGAACCGTTATCCGCCCATATGTCGTGACCTGTCCATCTTACGTCTTGCGGCATCAACTATATGAGTACTTACTTTATCAACATCATCTATTGTAGCTATGACATAAAAATCGACAGCATTATCGACTCTGGATATTACATAAAATACTGAATGTCGTGGGAGCGCCTAGTTCATATGCAATTGCATAACTTTAAATTCACATTGATTTTCAAAATGGATGGAATAAAACTATATCTGCCATCGTCGATACTCAAGTAATATTTATATAGTGTATTATTGAACTCAAGTATAGTAATAACATCATTTTGAATATCATCATGAATAATCTCTACAAAGGGTCGATTCCATCAGTACTAAATTTGTACGCCTGTTTGTCACGCAATCTGTAGTACAGACATAGATAGTCGAAGTTTAATTTACATACATAGGTAACACACGATTAACATTTTCGCTGTCTGGAGAGTCAATTTAGTCTAAAATCGAATATTTTTGCAAAACAATCACAAACTTATTTTATTGTTGAAGATCTATCTAGTCTTAAAGCAGTTCTTCAACCTTGGGGTACCGGGAGGTCGAAAATAGGATCGGGGCAAGAGCGGGGTACAAACAGGACCCCAGTCAAATTTGCGTTTTAATGAAATGAATATAATGGTTTGAAAATGTTCTATAATGTTTTTAATTACATTTTTTATACGATGCGTAAAAATTCTAGTAAAATTTGTAACCATTTTCTAAGAAACGGTAATATTTTGACGTCTTATAACTCACAAGCATCCGACTGACAGAAGCTTTGCAAGCACAAGCAAGAAGTAACAGCATCGTATAGAATATTGCCGATTGTCTATGGAAAAACATATTTTTATCTACTTTTGACTGTATTCTTTGAGATATTTGTGAGGATTAGGTACAAAAGATACCAGCCCGATATCATTAATAATAATTAAATAGTTCTAATAATAAGATTTTGGGGATAAAGTTGTGCCCCGTTCCGGAACGCCAGTGTTAGAAAAGGATATCTGAATATATATTGTGATCATCATAAAACGTATACAATCCGAGAACACAATTTTAACTCTCCTGCAATAAAATTTTATTTTATTTTTAACCTTTTCCATACGGTGCTAAAATAAAAACGCGCAGCCCGGTGCTATAAACTCAGTCTACGTGCAGACTTTTAATTTGGATATATATGAATATTTTACATTTGTTATATTAATCATTAATATAATATATAAGTGAACATATGTACCTATGTTTCAATGTTTTTTCTGGACAAATGAACGATTTTAAATGAACTGCCCCGTCAGCAATTTTTTTCAGCGGATCGATGAACGATTTCAAATTAAGTTCAGTTCTATCTCCCCCCCCTGCCCCTATTTTTGTGTGTACCTGCCGTATGACATTATTTTCAACCTTAAATCTTCTTTTACTGTGTGTTTCTAGTATTTTTTTCTATTATTTCTATTTTTCTAATGTGCATTTCTTTTTAATGTAAAAGTGTAAGCTGCAGACACACTAAAATTGATTTTTTTTGCTTATATTAAATGTATCAATATGTATGCACGAGTCTCTTTAGTTAAAATAAAAGAAAATTCGTAAAATACATAAATTACTGCTAATTAATGTAGTAAATATGTCGTAGGTCATTTTTGACGGGTTATAGGTAGTATCATAATCAATTCATTTGAAATAATCGTAATGTTATCTGAATTCAATTTACACGATTTCGCTCATCGCGAGGTAATTACGTGGCTGAACGCTCGCGTTAAACAGGGTTTTCCTGTATAGGTACTACTAACGATGATTGGTAATAGTGATCATTCGACTTGAAGCAATTACCGGTTCACTAAATGCGCCGAAGCACTCTCATTTCCTGTGGTATAATCACTTCCTGAGTATGATAAGTTTTCTTTGAAATAAGGAAGAAATTGAATACCCGATCTTGTTCAGTAATTATCACTTTATTTATAAACAGTCCTCTGCGTGCGACCGTCAGTGCCCGAATAGCGTCGCTCGTTTCCCCCGCTTCCTACCGCATGCATTCATCTCTTTCACACCATCACTACGCACTCCTCATACCACACTCCCCCAATTAACCCAAAAATACCTGATCTACATATTACAATACATTATATAATATTACAACACATAATATAATAATACAATATATAATACACAACCCTTAATTCCTATAACAATTTTCCTTTATTTTTTTTTGGTATATGTGTTTGTAGGTCATCTAGGATATCGAAATCCCCCTCTTCGTGGTCTCAGCCTGTCTCTCCACGGAGTGCCTTCTGAAAGAGAAGAATCCTCATTAGCCATGGTCTTATTGTCCACTTCATAAAGTGGACCCAATTCATTCATACTCTCAGATTCATTATTTTTATCTTCCCAGTGTACCCTCCTTCCTACTAAGTGATCCATATGTCTTTTCCATTTTAATTTTCCCATAGTTTCCACTATAAAATTCCTATTTCCCAATACTTTAATAACTGTAGCAGGTACCCATTTATTTTTCGAATCTCTAAAGTCTCTTGTCATAACCTTAGAACCAATTTTAAAATGTTTTCTACCACTACCCTTTCCTAGATACGGGATGTACAGGTTTCCCTCGCTGTTCAGATTCAGAGAAATGACGCGAATGCAAACACCGCGTACATCAAAGTTCAGCCTCCATACAAAGACAAACTTTATATTCTAAAATATAGAAAAAATAAATAATATAAGGTTCAGAATATTTTGAGTAGGTGTGTTTAAAATTTTCAATTACTGGATTTTATCCCTAGGATATGGATTTTATCATATCAAAATATATGTAGGTATATTATTATAGATGTATTATAGGGTCGAAGCTATTTTTATATGGAATTTTTTATTTAAAAAAAATAGCTTCGTTTCCATGAGACATGTATAACACATATCTTGATGAATGATGTCCCCCTGGGGATAAAATGCCACATTTTGTTCTTGAAAACTTTGAGCATGCTCAAAATATTATAATATATAAAAAGGAGTTAAAAATTGAAATAATTTTCATACTTATTCTAGTGTAATGTTAATAATTCGGAAGAATGTCATATACGTATAAAAAAAATATCGCTTTAAAAACTCCAAATCAAAAATATAAACGTATTAGGTTTTTGCAAAACTATTCGCCGTTTTTGAAAAATTATGTGGTAATATTACCGTAAACGAAAGCAAACTGAAAACAAATCAATAAATATAAATTATAAAAGTCTCACAGAGACAAATCTATTTATATGGAAAACATACATGGAAGTATTTATAGGGTGTCCACAGGGAGTTGTGACCTGTATGGGCTGGCTTAAGTGGTCATTTTGCACAATGCGACGTTCACCAATTCCACTCAGTGGCTGAGGCCTGTGGCCACCCAATAAATATTAACAAATAGCTAACCCATATAAATAGTTTCGTCTCCGTGGGACCTCTTCAATTTATCTTAATTAATGATTATATTCCTCTGTGAAAAAAAATCCAGTAATTGTGTTAACATATTTTATACATATAAAAATATTGTGAAAATTTTATTATTAACAATTATCATTCGGCGGCGTTGTCTATTCGACGTCAATTGCTACTTTTGTGTTTTATACTTATTATACTTTTCTATGTAAGTAATACTTAAATATATGAAAAAATAATGCATGGCAAAAGTATAATTTTGCAATTCATATATTCTGTTAACTAACTTTTTTTTTCTGTGAATTCATTATTTATTCGTATTATTTTTTTAATTTTATTTCAGCTTCTTTTGTGGATCCATGTGAAAATCGCTGTGTTAATATGAAATTTCAAACTACCGTTTGCATTTATTTACATTTTTTCTTGCATCTCACGTGATACTTTATATATATTTTAGTCTTGATTTTTACTCTTTGCACTTTCTTTCAAAATAAATATTAGGTATCGATCTAAGGTGGTATAATGGTAATAAGCCACCTGCCTCAAAACACGTATTTTTATATATCTAGCGAGGTAGGAAGTAGCCAATAGGCTTGCTACATACTGTCCTATATGTATTATATGTATGTATCAAGCAATTAATTGTCTTTCGTCCAATAAACGCCGATTTATCGGTAGTGAAATGAAATGGAATGAAAATGTGTACTTTTTAAGGGCCGTGTATGTTGTCCAAATAAAACAAAATATTTTTTATCAATTGTCCACGTATACGCAAAAACTGAATAAAAATTCGCCAACAGCGAGGTATTACTGTACACAATAATACGTCCTAGTTTCTGTGCATATTTACATGAGGTTTGATCAAAAAATACGCAGCTTTTATGAATTTCACAATTAAAATATTGATTGTATTATTTGTATGTATCTACTTATATTATTTCATTAATTACACCTTCATGTTTCGGAAAAACCTTTCCATCGTCGGGGTGTTTTATATATGTCAAAATATCAAATATCAAAATGAAATGGTCTTGTGGTTAGGACACTCGCCTCGTGATCCAAAGGTCGCGGTTTCGAACCTCACTCCAGACTAGCAAGTTAGTCCTATTTTCATAGCACAAGCGTTTAGCTTAGTTTGAAAATAGGAAGAATATTGATGTGACACGTATTCCGTGTTCGCATCTCTATTTTTTAAAAATAAAAAAAAAAAAAAATAATAATAAAAAAGAATAATGTCTTTTTTTTATTTTTCTAAATTATTTGAAAATTTATTTTTAAATATTATTGCTGAAGTTCTTGATTACTCGCAATTATTGGAAAAAAAATTAGAATTGGGCTCGTAGTTAAATTTAATTGATTATTTATTTTGTTTACTCTTACATGCTTTACTAATTTCTAATGATTCTAAATTATTCAATACCAGACCAAAATTATTTATGTGTAAAATAGAAAGTCCTAAATTTTTATCAAAATCGTGATCATTTTTTAATAAATGATTTGAAAATTCAGAAAAACCATAAATATTCAGACATCTCAAATGCTATTTTACTCTTACATTGAAATTTCGACCGGTTTTTCCAATATAAAACGCTGTGCAATCTTTACACGACAATTTATAAACACCTGAATTGTTAAATATATTATCTTTATCTTTTGAATTTATGAGAAGTTTCCCTATAAAATTCAGGTCTAATTTTTTTGGTAGATATTTTGAAATTTGATTTGGAAATGTATTAATATATAAAATTCGACAATAATTGTTATTATTATTTATATTTATCTGTGAATTGTATAAAAATTGGTTAGTTATATTTTTCTTTAATTTATTTCTTAAAGTTTTATCAATTAATATTGTAGTGTATCCATTATTAAATGCGATTTAACAATTTTAATGTCCTAAACATTTATCAAATTTATCAAAAATTTGCAATACTTAAAATTCACAAAATGTACTTAAATAATATTGCATTGCGATGTTTTAGTAATAGACTGAGATCTTCTGGAAATATTTTATTACCTAGATATAGCACAGCACTACATCAATTCGCCTATCAAGGTATACCATTTTTGAATCTAATGTTTCTAGATACATTTTATTTTTCTTAAATCATATATTTTTTCACTATTATTATATTTTACCGGTTTATTGCCACTATCGGACAGGAGAGTTTTATCCGATCTGATTTTATTATATAAAATTGTAAACTCGCATTACCACAGCCCTGAAATTTTGTCCTTAATAATGTTCCATGTACCCAGTCGAACTACTCGAGTGCCGACGCCTTTTTACTGCGACAATACTAGAACAAATGCTCACTACAACTCGCTAGTACCTAGAATACACAGGTTAGGTAACAATTATACAAACATAGCGGACGTGTTTGGTTCTGGCCTGTCACAGTGTAGGGGCGCGATACTGAGAGCGCTTCATTCCGTCATAATGTAAATTATATACACTTTCTTTTTTTTGTTTTTCTCTCTGTTTATATTATTTTTGCAAATAACTGTTATATACCTACATATGTAAAAGCCTATTTAGGCGTAAATGAATGAATGAATATAATGCTACTAATGATTACATTAACAATATATATGAAAATGCCCCCCACTTTTAAACATGAGAATCAAATTCCCTTTTAAAGGTGGGTAAGTGTTTATATTCTCATTCTGTTATGCAAGTAGATGATATGTAATTAACACCGTTATATACAATGTAATTAATTGAATGAAATAAATATAAATTAAATTAAAAATAAAGATTTTATAGGAAAACAAAAAGTCTTCGTATTTTTCTATCAAACCTCGTACATCCACGCAAAAGTTATTAAATGTGGAATCTTGAGCGGCCGTACGACGCGTGATGACAGAAGTAATCACTAGCGAACAAAAAAGGGTCTACATGACATTCGCGACCACGTTTATTAAGTTTTTTAATGGTTGGGTAATTCCGGGTATTTCAGAGAATTTCCCATTTATATATACGCCATAAGAGTGGCAAATAGTGAAGCAAAGGTTCGTGAAACACTAGCAAAAAGCAATTAACGTCACTGCCAGATAGTAATGGCTGCGCGGCCACAGCCCGCGTTCCCGCAGAGCCTATTTTTCACTGTCGTAACTATATTTTAATTGAAAAAAGGTACAAATACGTAATTAAACGTGTTGAATGAACACAATATGATGACTTTGAAACAGATAATATCGTCCCTTTAGAGGTAAACTCAATAATCGCAATGTTGGCCAGAATGAGTTATGAATACAAATATTTATGGTGGGTCGAGGTCCGCTGTGGTTTCAAGCCGCCCGCATCGACCAAAACGACCAATCAGGAGCTCGCCAGTAAGGCCACCACTCTTTCGCCGACCGCTGCTGACTCTACCAGCACTACCTCTATCGTGCTCCGTATTATTTATTGTACACCTATTATTGTAACTGTTCTCGCAATAAATCGACTGACTAAAATTTGAGTATATCTGGTCATCGCGTATCTTCATCTGTCCCACCCTGGCATATCACGTACATCTAAACAATTTATTAGACTAAAGG
Source organism: Agrypnia vestita (assembly GCA_016648135.1). Lineage (NCBI taxonomy): Eukaryota > Metazoa > Arthropoda > Insecta > Trichoptera > Phryganeidae > Agrypnia > Agrypnia vestita. The sequence goes on along the minus strand of JADDOH010006931.1, from coordinate 118,704 downwards.
CCGGTCATATGAACGTCCGTTAGTTAAATTACAGACCAAATAAACCGAAATTTGATACAAATGTCATATTTTTCGTCTTATAACAATCCGTTAGTCAAATTTTAGTAAACTTTTACCGACGGCCGATACCGACAGTCGAAGTATGACAGATTGACGTATTATTTTTTAAGGTTAGATCCGTTGTCAATTAGTGTTTCACGCTGTTTGTCTAACACCTTTTGTATACTATACACCCTTGACGAAGTAATTCTGTGACATCAAAACAGTCCACGAACGGAACCGAACGAGAGACCCGGGAGCGGCGGAATACAGTGAGTCTATGTTTCCTATTTATTTTATTTATTTATTTATTTCTATTTAATTTTAAGTATATTCCTTCTTTTTCCTATTCCTATTCCTTTTAGTTTCTGGCGCTTGGTCGTGTATTCGACAATACATACTTTTATAGAGGAAGTTAGTAATGTTTTCTCATAAAATAGAGTTTTATCGAGAAATATGCAAAATGCGAGCATTGTATTCGGTTCACAGTTGCAGCGGTGACATCACTAATTCTCGCGAAGTCTCGAAAGTTCCGCACGCCATCACTAGCACTAGCCACGTAGCCACTCGCCGCCATGAACCTTGACACGTAGCGTGATTCATGTCATAAAATGTAAAATAGTTTAATCTTTTAGTTGGGGTTACTTTAGTAATTAAATAATATAATTCACTCCACCGGAGAGGTTTATATTAAAAGTGAACTGGAAGAATTAAATGTGGGTTTGGAATGTAGGATCGACAGCGAATATTTTTTGTTGATATGAATTAAATGGATGGAATAAAAGTGCGTTTACTCTATTTGAGTTGAATTATAAATTATATATTATATTACTCGAGTTTCGAGAGTGACAGAACCACTCATCGAAAGGTTTAATATTAAACACTTAAGGGGTTAAACACCAACCTGGGAGCCTGAAAAAATATAGATTTTCTCCATTTTAGTCATTTTTATAAAATAGTGTTTTTATATTTTTTATACCTCATTTTGACATTTATTATTTTGCTTTTGCATTATATATTTGCATAGTTTCTTTTTATTACCCGACTGCGCGATGCAAAGAAAGGGAATGTGTTTATCAGCCTTTATATGTATGCATGATTTTGATAATTCTTACGTAAATCGATTTGTTTAATATTGCAAGTATCACTAAGGATCGTAAATCGATTTGTTTAATATTGCAAGTATCACTAAGGACATGACATGACAGGATACGTAAATCGATTTGTTTAATATTGCAAGTATCACTAAGGACATGACATTAATCAGAATTCAATATGGCGACAACCAGACACCATATCATGAAAAATAAAAAAATTAAAGTCGACGAACGATATAAAATGGGATATCATTGAATAGGTATTTGAAAATCATCTTTTGGTTTCTCTTACCATTTTTAATTTTGAATGACCATTCAGGATCTATAACGATTTAAAGTTGATTAGCAACCATTAAATTTTCAATACTTATAATAAAGCTGTGATAAAGTCTTATTAACGTGAAAAATAATTATAATATGTAACATAATTCAATCTAATTCTTAAAATCGCATGACAAACCCAAAATTTTACTGCCTTGAAATATAATTTTAACCTTATTAGGAATAAATAAATAAATAAAAAATTACCGTCTTATAATCCTAACTAAAAAGTGTTAAATAAAAATAATAAATTTAAAAAATCAAAAATCCGATAACGTAAAAAGTGAAATTTAAATAAAAACTAAAAAGAGAGAAAGGAGTCCAGGAGTCTATAATTATGGAGTAAGTGTAGTTATTCAATAAACTACACCATTGAAGTAGTTTCATGATCGATACACACATAAATAAATAAATGCGGAACATAGCGACTTTAACAGTCCGGACCCATTAAAAATCTAGACCGGCTCAAATCTTCCCAATGGGTCCCGATTGTTAAAGTCACTATGTTCCGCATTAGAATTTCCTATTTGTTTTATGTGTGTATCGATCATGAAACTATTCCAATGGTGTAGTTATTCAATATTACTTAACATAATTCTAAACAACTGGACTTGTTCTTTCATTTCTGTTTTTATTTAAATTTCACTTTTTACGCAGTCGGGTTTTTTGATTTTTTAAATTTACTTTTTTTAATAGTTGTGTTGAATTAACTTTTCTTTAAACTACGGGCGTGAAACGGATAACCCCTCAATACATTTAATCCACTATGCACAGTTACTTATACATATAAATTACCACACTTTTCGTGGTGTATAGTTCACAGGCTGCTTTCTAAATCGACGCACATGCTCTCAGACCCTCTGCACACACAGTAAGGATTTGTTTACCATCTGCAAGGGTGGGGTGCGGCCCTAGAGTACAGCCACTTACCCGAACGTGTCTTTAATTATGGACGAAGCGGCGCTCCGAAGAACTAGGACTGGATGAATTAAAATTTATCGCTTTTCCGCAGACCTTCTGACACTTCTCGATTCGCGCTCTCAGAATGTTATATGATCTCCAAAACGTATTAATTTCATTATATATTGTGATAATTAATAATAATAGTAAACATACACCATTTAAAGTAACATATAACACTATTGATACCTATAAGTAAAAACAACAGTCTAAGGGCCGGTTGTTTCAAATTGGATCAAAGTAAGCGGTCGATCAAAGCATAGATTTTTACGAAAACGGATCGTCTGATTGGTGGAGAACGTAAAAATCTATGCTTTAAAAGAACGCTTACTTTGATCGAACTTGAAACAACCGGGCCTAAGAATACTAAGAATGTAACTATGAATCCCAAAAATGGCACTCCGACAAATGCGCGCAGTAAAACCGCCACTGAAAAAATTACATAATTAAAAATAATAAGCTCTTTTATTCTAACTTGTCCTAACCTAATCTTAAGTCCACTAATGATGGTGGAAATTTTGTGTCGCACTCACTAGCCATGCTGAATCGCCGATGGTTATTTGTGGTTTCGGCAAAGCGTCACAACTATTTTGCGCAGCGGTTCGGTCACCCCTTATACATAAAATGTCATTTCACGAAGTTTCGTGTATGATCCAAAAGTTTCTAATTTATTCCCGTGTATTCCACGTAAAATTACACGTAATCATCGATTACGTGTAATTTTTGCATTTGTACAATCTAGTGACAATATATTATGCACTCGTAATTTTATATTTACTGATTAACGCGATAGGTACAGTTGCCGGCAAACTTCTTGAAATTTTTTGGCATAGTGGGGGAATGCGCAGAAGACAAAATTTGGGTCTCTTTGGCGGAATGGTACAATGGCGCAAACTTCCCCCCACTACGCCGTAAAATTTCAAGATGTTTGCCGGCTACTGTAACTATCGTAATAAAAATATTTTTTTGAAAGAAAGTGTCCGCCATATTGTTTCTAAACTCGTTAGTACCTATATTAAGGTGATGGATGAATCTTGAAAAATGCAAAATGAAAATTTCAATGTCTTTTGACGAATGTCAAATTACATTGAAATTCAATATCACGATTATTTCTTAATGGTCTACTGAGGAAAATATATTTCATTAAATTTAAGAGTTTACTTCAAACAAGCATTTACTAATACTATTACTAGAATTGCGCAGAACCATATCACGCTATTTAAGTTTATAACAAGAACATTTAGTTTTGAACGTGGCCAGGATGGACGTCGGAAAAATATCTCTGGTTTACAAATAGTTTTACAAAAAAAAATTATAATAATATTTTTTAAGTTTGTACATTTTAACCAATGATATTTCTGTATTTAACAGATATTTCTTAATTCTTTGCAGACTTTATGACTATTTTTTAACCTCGTAAGTAGAAGGAAACAATCGCGGTAGTGTTTTGTTGCCACGTTAAAGTATAAAATATAGTAAAGGATTAAAATAAGCAGGTTCCGTTTTTTTTCAAATTTTAAAACGCCCGCCTAAACTAAAACAAATTGATAAAGGTTACTACTATGCGAAATTCATGGCTTGGTAGTCAACAATTATTTTAGTAATACACTTTCTGAAATCAAACCCAAAAAGTTAAACGCAGGGGTTAATGTTATTTGTTTCTAACCGTGCGCTGGTACCTGCCTACTTTGTAAAACGCAGCCATCCATGTTAATCTATCGATCAAGTTGGTTTACTGCTCGCTACATGGCGGAGTGCAAGCTTCCGAATGTGTTTTTTCCGACCCCAACGTCAATATTGTGTATCGTGAGGTCAGGGCGCCATAATAACCCGATAAGCTCTGCATAAAATATTACAAACATGAAAACCTGTAGGCGCGTTCCAGCCCATTCAGAAGTATAATGGTTTAAATGCCAGTGAAGTGCGTTTTTCTAACCTTCGGATAATTCTTATTCTTGAAAGATTATTCTCTTCGTGGAGTTTGCTATTTTGAAAATTAGCGGTATCTCTCTTGGCGATTATAATGAACTTCAATAGTAGCAGGCACTCCATTCTTTAACCGGGAAATGCGTCTTCTTCTATACCAAGTTCCGCCTCACCCCTCATCACATACCCGAACAAAGTATTCAAGTTTTCTCTTTTTGATAGGAATCGGTACTTCTTTAATCTTTTTGCATGTCTTTCTACACGTTTTCATTATCCTACAAGTCAATTATTATTAAGATCGATCTGTCTTTATAGACATTTACTAAATATTAAAATAAATAAATAAAACTTAAAGAAAAAATGCAATTTCTGAAGATAAAAGATTATGATAATTACAACAAATTACACGAATCAATTATAAAAAAATGTAACTATTGCGGTAGTGACTATATATTTTTTGAAAGATAGATTTTTCTTTTAATCATTTTAAATTATTCATCTAATTGGTTTTAACTAATTAACTAACCATCACGCCGTTTACCGCACGAGTAAGCAGAGGATAAAATGGTACTCTCTTCTGTCCTGGCACAACACTTTTGTTATAGAGTCAGCATTTTCCACGCCTAAGCGACCGCATTTCTTGTTTTTGTCTACTTTCATTGTCTACTTATTCATTTTTTTTGTCTACATTCTTTTTTTTATGATTCCAGGCTTCACTTCCATACATTAGAAATGGCACCAGAACTCCCTTATGTACCGCTTGTCTTGCTTGCAACTGTGAAAAACCGGTTTGGATTGGAAAAAGTATGTTTTTTAGAAACCTAAGTATTTTAAACTTTTGTCTCTCATCACCTACTCTACGTTTCTTCGGTTATAAGGTATTTTCCTCTTTCAACATCGATAATGACGAACCATGTCTTCATTGGACGGACGTTTTCATCTTATGCTATTAAACGTATATTTCTTTACAACTTAGATATAAAATATGTATTTTATATTTAGAGCGTCTTTGTGGTCTGGGACAATTATTATTTACATTAATAAAAAGAAAACCACTATTTATTGAATGGGGTCAATGATCCCTTTACCAGGATATAACGTAGGTATACGAAAAATTCAATTTCGAATATAAGACATAAACAACAACAAAAATAAATGTAAGAATGTTGAATAAATGATTAAGAACTAATGTGAAAACAAATTCAAAAGGTAACTGTATGCAAAAAGGGTTTGATTATATATATATATGTAATTTTTCATTTGCTCTTAACAATTTTTCTAGTTTCCAAAGTTTCCAATTTAGATAAAAGTTACCAACTTATCACTTTGTTATTTGTATGTAAAATTTCTAGACTATATATAATTTCTAAAATCCCTAATTAATATCAAAAGAATAGTTTATTTCCGAAGTATGATCAGAAAATTTAGAATAGTTATTGCTATCCATGGCGGCTCTCGTAGTCCAGTGAGCATGACACTGGTTTCTCACACTGAGGGTTATGAGTTCGATTCCGGGTGAAGTCACAATTAAACTATGTGATGTTTTGTGATGTGTTTCGCTTTTGAAATTGGGCCTCTTGGCCTAATTACAGTAAATTTAAAAAAATCTTAAGTGCTCCATAATTCTAATATCAAAATTTCTACAAGTTTTACCTATATAAAATAATTGAAATCATTAAAAATTAATTTATTATAGCTAGACCGCATTCAAAAGAATGTACGCAAAAAATATGTGTGTTGTTACGATGCAAAAAATGAACACAAAATAAGTTTTTTTTAGTAAGTAAGTAACCTTTTTTAAACTAAAAAATATATGTTTATTTGGAATATCATATAGAGGCTTGTAATACGGGCTTTCCAAGCAACTTTCCCCCGCTTTCTTCTTACCGGACAAAGCTAGGGAATGGTCTTTTGATTGTGGTCGACCTAGTGACTGTTGAATACGTGTTACCCAGCGATAATAAAGTGTTCATTTACGAGTGACATACTGCTTTCGCAGTAGTGCAATAGTGCAATTTAAAGAATAGCGTTATGTTTAATTCGTGTTACGTGACCTTGTATATTGAATGGTTAATTAAACATTAATGAATAAATCGTCAATTAATTTCCAGTGTTTTCATTCATTTCTCCCTAGCCACAACGCGTGACAGTATTATTTATAAACAGTGCTAAAGAAACTACAAATAGTATAAAATAAATTTAATGAAAAAAAATAGCATAATATTGAAATGCAATAGAAGAACACAAATTTTGAATGACCTAAAATTAGAATCAGTAAATCCGAGAATACAATATGGATTATTGCCCAAATTCTTTAATAAAAAGATGAAACTTAATAAGAATTTTCATTCATACAATTGAAGAGGAGGCAACAGTATAATACTTTCGAAGAAAAAAAAACACTTCACAAAATGTTTTACGTACAAATGACTTAAAATCTTCGACAGCGTTTAAACTTCCAGTTCAACCAGAGTTTAAACTAGAATGCAAAAGTAGAAGTTTCTACTTTTCGTTTCACTAGAAGTAAGCCCCAATTTTTTAAATATTACTTCGATCGGTTTCATAAATCTATAAAAAATAAATAAACTAACATTATCTATCCCATATCCTTTTTCATTACTAACAGAATTGAATCATCAACACAGAATAATGTTTATCCCAAAATGAATCGGTTACAATTTAAATTTCCAAAATAAAAAAGGGAAAAAACACAACCATCTCACCCATTGCCAACGAAGTAACACACTTGTTTTGTGGCAAGAACACCCCATAGGGGTGAAACGCCAGGAAAGAAGAAGAAGATACCACTGTATCTTCGTTAGGATGATACAGAGCGTGAGCTTGTCCTAGTTTATACCATCTTTTTAAGGTTTTTAAAATTAATAAAATATATTTATCCCTCCAACGCCCTTGTAATTATTATGATTAAGGGAGAAATTATTACAACAAAAGACTTGTTGCCTCGTGACTAATGTATATTGAGCGTGACGGCCCGAACCAGAGTAACGATCCTTTACCGGAACGTCCTTCGTTTAGCACAAAGCCTCCCTTTATTCGCAAAGAAAACAGATTTTCCGGAAAACCAAACAACCTTTAGAATCAATTTTCCAGGTAAAAGCAACAGTTGTGTTTGCGAAGCTGTTGAGTCTAATTTTGCGAGCAAATTCACGAAATTTCCAGTTGAACTTCCACAAAATTTTGGCAAGCGAGCTCTAATGGTCCGTGTTCAGGAAATTAATTCAGATATTCTTTTTCGCATATCTATTAACAATCGGAATGAACAGAAAAGTAATATTATAGTTTTCAAACAGATGAGATAAATTTATATGTTATGTAATTATAGTATATACGGGGTATTAAAGCAAAGGCAGCAATATCCAAAAAATCAAAAAAATGTTTTGAATACAGTCACTGATGATTACAGAATGTATTGAATTTTAGATTATATGTTTCCTATAATTTCATAGGCATTTCTTATAAAATCTTAATTAATTTACTTATTTGCACGCATTAAATTTGTTTCTTATAACTTAAGAAAATCTGACTGAACTGAATATTTTTCTACTAAATCTGCATTGTATTTGCGCAATCTTTACGTCTGCGAGTTTTATATAGTTGGCAAGTAAATTTTTCGCACTATACTGCATATAAATTTACATAATATACATTTCCGTGCACGTCATATACAGAGATGACACTGTTACTCATCCACACTTACTGACATAATGTTTTGTGTGTATTCCAACTGTCTATCCAACTCCATAATGTTTTGTGTGTATTCCAACTGTCTATCCAACTCCAACAGAGATGACACTGTTACTCATCCACACTTACTGACATAATGTTTTGTGTGTATTCCAACTGTCTATCCAACTCCATAATGTTTTGTGTGTATTCCAACTGTCTATCCAACTCCAACAGAGATGACACTGTTACTCATCCACACTTACTGACATAATGTTTTGTGTGTATTCCAACTGTCTATTTGCTTTGAAAATCATCTACTAATAAAGTAGGTACATACTTTTATTTAAATTAATGAGTTAATTAATTATAATCATCAACTCTCATAATTTCGAATGTCCGTCCGTTGCTTGATAGAATTACAACAACAACACGGATTAGCGGCTAATGAGGCGCGGACAGCCGGGTGTGACACGTCACGTGCGGCTCAGGCTAGCAATCATTATGTCCCGAGATTTTTCGCGGGATTAAGGCTAGTAAATAGTATAAATTTAATTTGTTTCTAATTAACATAAATTATAAGTCTCACAGAGACGAAGCTATTTATATGAGAAACAAGTATGGAAGTCTTTTGTACGATATCCCAGGGCTTACAAACTGTATGAGCTGGCTTAAGTGATCACTCTACACGATGCTACGTTCACCAATTCCATTGTAAGCCCTGGGCCGTCATACAAAAGACTTCCATTCAAGTTTCTCATATAAATAGCTTCGTCTCTGTGAGACTTTATTTATCTTAATTTAAATAACAATCCAGCAGTGGATAAATCAGGGTTCGAAAAAATCCGACTTTTATAGAAAAAAATAAAAAAATCGGATTTTTTAATATATATCCGATACACAATAAATTGGATATATATCCAAACTTTTTTTTTCTCTTTTTGTTGCACACTTTGATTGATACAAACTCTAAATAATTGGGAAAAATATTTTTTTTATTTTGTACATAAATTATTATTTATTTAATAAATGAATTGCATGCTGAAAAAATCTAATATTTGCAATTCTTATATATATATAGTTATAATAGTTGCTCTTTCTAATGTAGTGTGTGATGAATCACCTGTTTCTATAGATTTTTTTTTTATTATTTTTATTTTGAACTCTAAGATGATTTAAATGCTACGCGGGAAAAATTGAGCTAAACCCACTTGGCGGAGTATTGGAGCTACAAAAATTTGGGAATGATGAAACGCTAGTATTGGGAGGGAGTTAGTAGCGATTGATCGGATATAGGTTACGGGCAGTTACTATTCAATTCTTATAAATCATATTAATCTTGTGGTATAGCCGTGTTTGGTACAAATGGTTGACGATCGATGCGGTCCGAGCGGTCCACATGTGCTTCCCATAAAAAATACTGAACACGGTTTTCAGAGGTTTGGGTCGCGGTTATTGCGTTTTGAGCCGTTAAAAAACCGATTAACGTCTACTCTAAGGTGACGATGATATTGACAGTTCCACGAGGTTTCTGAATTATGGGCTTTTTTGCTGGATTTTTGAGACCGTTTAAATGTCATTAATCGTGGTCTCGAGTGTATTCCCGAGCAACAGAGATGCAGAATATGAGCGAAAGTAAGGAATGCAGGTCCTAATTGGGAGATCGCGAGAGGAAAACGCCCCATAAATAATTTATAGGAATTGGCCGCGAAGCACGGATTAAACGTATACGATGTACCAGAGGGGTGACCTTAACTGAGCGAATAATGATTTATTTTCGTTTCGCGGGAGTCGGATAACGTAGGCAGATAGGAAAGTTAACTATAATTCCATTATATTTATCTGTAGATTGACGCTCTATCGAGAAGCGAATAATGATTCATTTTCGTTTCGCTGGAGTCGGATAACGTAGGCAGATAGGAAAGTTAACTATAATGCTATTATATTTATCTGTAGGCTAACGCTTTTCAGGCTTTTACAACAGATAGGTAATTGCGCAATGACGGTATATATAGTTAGGAATGAGATAACGATAACGTGTAAGCATATTAATGGCACGACAAGGAAATAATATACTCAAATATAGATACAATATATTAACTATGTAATCACTACAAACCTGTCCGACATTAGCGTAGTCTCATCAGAACGGATAACGAGTATACGATTGGCTATTCTAGCTCAGATTTCGCCGGGTTTGGTAGTAATAACCCACAAAACATAATTGGAACAAGTGTATCCAGATAAGAATATTGTAAATAAAATAATATGAATTTGCGGCCCATATACACATGTAATAAAAGGAAAAAGCGTATGGGGATCTTATAGATGGATGGATAGATGAAACAAATATAATTGGGAGTAAATGTAATATAACGCGAAGAAGCAAGTATATAAATACCAAAAACATAGGAGAACATAGTGTGATAGAAATTCAAAGACGGGAGGAACAATAATATGAAGTGGAACGGATATAGCAAGAGCATGTAATAATGATATACGTACAAATACAGACAACTACTTGAGACCGATTCGACAGATACTAGCAATCTTTCAACACACCTCTAAGAACATGGTGAGTAGTATATAGTTATCAGCGGAGGCGTCCAGTACCTTGGCAATAAATAAGCACTGAATTAATCCGACGCCTTGCCTGCGGCACTGGAGGTTTATTTATTTATTTATTTTATTTATTTTCATTTATTGGTTTTCTTACAGCCACATGATTAATCAATCTTGAAAAGAAACCAATAATTGATGTACAGAGTTTTGGGCCAGTTACAAGAAAACACATATATACAATCGATAAAAAAAATTAAGAAAAAACATGTCCAATAGTGGGTTTGTGTGAGAGTGTATTTGTGTGTTTATTTATTTATTTATTTATTTTGTTTTGGGAAAAATTTAAAACAAACACATTTTTCGCGTACACATACATTTATACATACCTCCCACACCCCCTTTATCCATTAGAACCCACCGTACCACTAGAATGAGACATAGGGCCAGATACAGGTGACGGAACTTAGGCCGGCTAGTAAATAAACGTAACATTGTAATTGATGTAAAAATAATGCAAAGTAAATATAAAAGATCGTAAGGAATAAGCACAGTGAGACAACGGCGGAAGATAAAATTATTAATCAGCGAGGGCGTCGAAGACGGGATCATTCATAGGAGCGGCTACGAAGGACTCGAGGGCTTTCAGGGGATCTATGTACTCTATATGTGCATGCGCATGCGATAACGGCACGTTACTAACCTTTCCAGTGGATGGCGGTCGATCCCATACAGGTAAGACAATGGGGGGATCGAGCGGAGAGGGCGTGGGAGCGGAGGATCGCGCACTCTGGAAGCGCAGCTACACCAGATGTAGTGGTTTCAGTCCGTAGGAATGATAGGTAAATAATATAGGGCCACGGAACATAGTATGTTTAGCAATTGCACCGTAGGGCTTAATTGACGTGCTAGGTAGTTTTGTTTGCGTTTTCCATGAACATTCACGAACTTCATACCCCAGTATTTAATTTTAGTAAAGCTTGCGTTAGGGTTACCACTAAACCAATTCATCCCCTATAGTTCGAAACAAAAAATTACACAACGTGAACTGGGGAGGTCTTGAATAAAGCGATGGTGTTTGGAAATACTACGTTAAAAACCGTAGAGCCTCCACCCGACGTAGATAGATAGCTTGTTTGCCTCTAACAAGGCGTAAACTCAGTTAGGAGTAGGATCGAGCTGAAAGGCGAAGAAGAGGAACCATCACAAGTGTTACGGGTGTTTGTGTCTATGTGTGAAATAAAAAACGGATTATATGAAATAAATTAAACTAAAAAACAACCGTATTACTTTTAAAAATACAACTAACGCCATCTAGTAACGACCGCAGATATAAAAAAAAATAACCTGTAGAACTTTTTAAAATACTACTAGCGCCACAGAGATATTTTTTTGGATATATATCAAAAATAAAAATCAAGCCATAAATATCGTGATATATGTTTATCGTGATCATGATATTATATCCGCGGATATATATCCTCGAACCCTTGGGATAAATCCTTTAATTTTGTTCTCAACATACATATAAAAATATTGTTAGTAATTTGCTTCTGTTTATGTTAATCAATTTATGGTAATTTGTAAAAAAAATCGGTTAAATGCTAGTTTTAGAACGTTTTATATGCGATGTGGATACGTTTATTCATGACACCCTAAAAAATTTGATCGACCATCATTTTCTCGGTTACAGCGTGGTCTAAGTTAATTCCCGCTATATAATACTCCAGCCTGGTACCCGGCCTCCTGGTTGAGAAGTAGGAGAGGCTCGTTATTCCCGTCAGTGTGGACCCCACGCACCAGGTTTAACGTGAGCGGTAAAGATATATATGGTAAACTGTTGTAAAGTTTTACGACCCGTATCTTTGTTAAACATAAGAGTTTCAGAGTACAGCAGGAGCCAGCGACCGCCAGTCTTACGTTACAGTATGAAACCTGAAATATTTTCTACAGGTGTACACTATAGTAGGTAAGAAGGTTTAGATATTACGACAATTGAGTTCGGGGGATTTTGGAATATGTAAATAAAACATTAAAATATAAGGTGTCAGACACTATTTTTACTCCCTTTATATTAACTCGTGGCGTCTGCTCGCCTGCCGTCAATAAAAAGTTTCGATCGATTTTTGACCCTTTTCCCGTGATCCAATCGAGCTGAAACTTGGCAAGCAAACTCGTGGCGACGATCAAGAAGATCTATCAAATTTTCGTTAAAAAAAATAATAATTATAGTATAATTTCGGATTTTTAGAAATCTTATTGGTTTTTTCAAATTGAAATCATTAGAAAAGTTTGATTAGCAACAGCGCGGCGGCCCGATAACGTCGCGGAATATTTTCTAATTTTGAATTATTCCGTCGGTATAATAGGTACATTACTACGAATTTCGAAAATTTACAAAACAATTGGTTCACAGATGACAGCAAAATTGGTTTTTTTGGGAAAAAATCAAATAATAATTTATTTCTTTTAGATTTCTGCTTAGTTTTGAAGAATTCTACAATACTCAAATCTGATTCTGACTAAATCATTTGACGCTGGAAATTCATAAGGTACGATATTGATGATAATTGAATCTATCAAAATCTTGACATCTCAAAACATCTGACATTTTAGAAATATATTAAATTTCTGTAAGTTTAGTGTTATGTTATATGTTTTAATTCGTCTTTAATTATTGTTATATTTTACAAAGAAAGGGAGCATAGTAAAAACTTGGTTTTCATGGGTTACTTTTTTAAATCTTTGCCCGAATAGAAACTATTAAATTCAGTTTTGTTACTCCAAAATAAATGACTTGATTATTTATAGTTTCAAAGCGTCTGACGGAAGAAATGACCCGCAAAAAGCACCTGGCAATGATTGATATGAATGTACATACTGAACCGTTAAACATATAAAAAAATCAGTTTTATTATTTTTACGTTTCACTTACTCATTTTTTGTACATGTATTAGCTGATCTGCCGAAATTAGCCCTACGCAAACCTTTTTACCTACTATAGACATACCACTATAACTTGGCGTGCGAGGGTGGGCGACCCTATCGCACAACAAAAGTTGTGAGGGTGTAAATTTATTAAACAATACATAATACCCGGTAACCGGTGTCGTATTAAATACAGAAATTTGGTCGGGCAGCACTGAAGAAACCATGCAGTAATGGCGGCCGTTCTATCTGTCAAACTGTCAGACGGTAATATCGGTCCATTATTCGCTTTTTCAGCTTCGCAAAACTTTAATACTTCATTGGCAATTGTTCTTGCACCATCCCGGACTGTTTAGGATGTTTTGGACATAATAATTCAGTGTATATTGGTAATCAAGATGTCACAGCTCCCGATCAAATACAAAATAGAACTAAATGACAGGGCGAGGGGTTACCGCCGGGTGCGGGCGGGGCGGGTTTTAGTTCAAAATTCGCCGCACGCCAAGTTACGTTGGGCAAGCAATATAGTGTACATCTTAAGAAAATATTTCAGGTTTGTTATTATGATGTGAAGTCTGACGGTCGATGGCTTTATCTAAAGCTGGGAGCAGCCAAGCGAGCGAAACAAGTCTTGTCTTCATTCGTCTATCAAGAAAATATTTTTAATAAAATTAATATTAAACTTTCTTTATATAATTAAGATAAATTGTTGATGTCCACCTGTAAAGTTTTTACTACTAGCTTTGAGACACCCTGTATATAAGTATTTTTTGTGTCTACAGGGCTTACGTCATAATGCTGGCTTAAGTGGTAAAAAGGTGTAGATTTGTATGGAGAACAGACAGATAGACAGATATCGAGTTTTATAGGCATAGAATATAATCGTATACATGTATACCTTCATCAGAGCTGATCAAAGACACTTTCTGTTTTTCATCCAATTTAACGATAATTATAATATTTTAGCCCTATCTTGAGACATTTTTAAAAATACCAGATTCTGCATCTCATCATTCAAGGAGAAATTGCGTGCAGAAGATGTCCTGGAAGACGAAGAATATTCTTGATAAAGAGTCTGAGGAAATTTTTCGGAAAATCTACGGTCCAACTTCATACTTGAAGCTGCTGCAAGCAAGATAATGATCGCCAACATGAACGCTAACTTCAACAACCAAGTACAACAAGAAGATGAAAACACTTAGGATGGTTTGAATCGATTTTTACGGTCCAACTTCATACTCGAAGCTGCTGCAAGCAAGATAATGATCGCCAACACCAACGCTAACTTCAACAACCAAGTACAACAAGAAGATGAAAACACTTTGGATGGTTTGAATTGATTTTTATTTGAATTTTCATTTGTGATAATGGAAGAAATATGTAACACGTCAAGACGTACAAAACCTCTCATCGAGCGTCGAGAGACTTAGACACATTTTAGTGGGAAGGAGATCAATGATGGCAGATGAAATGACAGTGACATTGCAGAAATGGATTCCTCTACCATCACTCTTACAAGAATACCACGAAACACGCCTTACAAAGATCGACTGAAGCAAACGTAACGCCACATCCATTCGTGGGGTTCTCGCAAACACAGTTCCAGCTATTGATGTATTTTAAAAACTATTTTAAAAAAACTTCTTTAGTGTAAAAGCAAAAGCAGCAATATCCAAAAAAAAATAAAGCAGTCATCGAGGATTACTAATTTATAATGCACTGAATTCGAGATTTTATAGGAAACACAGCATATAAATTTATAGGAAACATGATTTTAGAAGGGATAGATTCGTATAATCTAGAATTCAGTACATTTGAAATAGTAATCCTCGGTGACTGCATTCAAAACATTTTTTCAATATTTTGTATATTGCTGCCTTTGCTTTTATACCCCACATTTTGAGGCAATATTATCTATTTATATAATTAACAAGGGCATATTTTTTGTATAAAACGCTAATTTGTTGAAATATCAACATATTTCAGAGCCAATGGTCGCTTCATTGGTATACAACGTATACTAAAAATTAAAAAAATCGATACATTAACAGCTGCATTGTAAACATTAAAATGACAATTAAAGTATGTACATCGACAAAAAGGCCAATACTTCCATTAATTAAATATATACTTCTCATTATTTTATTTTTTTTATTTTTTATTTTTTAATTTAAAGATTATCGACAGGTCAGAATGACCCTAATGGATAGTCATTTAGGACAAGGTGATTAGTACAGTTACAATTTACGATATTACATTAAAATAAAACATTAATACATTATACAATATAATATTAGAAAGAGAAGAGGCCCTAGGCGGGATCCCTGGCTTATACCGAAAAATGGGGTGCTTGAGTGGCCGCTGATGACAACTATGTGGGTTCTTTCTGTGATGTAGCTTTTAAACCATTTTAGTAAGGTACCGTGTATCCCGGTATATAAAGATTGTTTGAATTTTTCTATATAAAACGGAAATTTCATAGGTAAGAACCTAATAACATGAAAAATAGTTTCAAATTGTTATGAACAATCACAATAATCAAATTAAATTGTCCACGTAAAGCGTTAACATAAATATACACATCGAACTCATTTATAACGCTGTAACGAGAACACGAGAGGATAATTCGTTATTTAGAATTTTCAAATAAGAATATAATAAAATAAAAGGAAAAAAACACAGACCACCAAAATATATGAATAACAAAACAAGTCAAAGTTTGATTCGTTTAAAAAGAATACTGAGATGTAATTGTTAACCTATTATGAAAAAGTCAAACAAAATACACTTGAAAAGTATAATGTCTTAGTAAATAAGTCACACTTTATTACAAGTTTCTTATTTATTTAAGAGACTCGGTTTGAAACGAAAAATCAAAAATGCCATTTTCTTACTAACGATCAACAAAGACCATCTCAGTCCCTCCCAATACAAAGGAGGCGCAGATCCGAAACTGGTCAGAGAGATGCTCCAGGAAAACGTGTTTTGATCGAGATAGATACAGATTGAATAAATTCAGAAAATCTTAAAATTATAATATTCAAATAACCAAGTACGGGCATTAAAAAAAATCCTAAGATATTTAGTATGCGACAGACGTAGGCAATATTAGCCTACGCAATGGAGCCTGGTGTCACCTGATAGCCTGGACAATGATGAGGTGGTTGAAAGCGAAAGGAAAGAAGAAGGCAAATCAAACTGCTAGATCAACTTTATGAACAACCTTCCATTTGAGCTCTGATATCATTTCAAGCAATTGTTTACGTTCCAGTTAAGTTTTTGTAACTTTTTGACTACGTGTCCAACTTCCGCGGTTTATTCTTAAAGCGTCTGATACACATGCTTCTTTAGTGGCACGTGAGCATGCGCTGTATCGACTTTGACAGTGGCATGCTTATTAGTGGCATGTGTGTACGCACATTGCTAGAAATGAGCATGCCACCTAGTGGCATGCTCAAAAATCAACCGCCGGTTGATTTATAAGCATGCCACTGTCATTCACCATAGAGAAGGGGTATCTTTGGAGCATGTGTGAACAGACTTGCTTATTTATGAGCATGCTTATGTCATTCGCGGGCTTCGCGGCTAGTATTATCAATGCGATCTTCTCAGTCCGCGACAGATGAAACAAATATGGCGCGTTGGGGAGATGATAAAACATTACTTTTCGTGACTTATTATAAGAATCACGAATGTCTGTGGAATACTCGGTCACCGTTGTGTAAAAATAATATAGTGAGAAATAATGTTTACGAAACTTTATTAATAGGCATGAATGATTCAAATCTTACAATAAAAATTATATAAACTAAAATCAAAAATGTGCGGTTGGAAACTCGGGAACTTTTTTGATTTATTGGTTCACTTGAATTTTCTATTTCAGTTTGCAAAGTTTCCATTTTGAACAAGACCGTCTCTATTCTATGACAAGAGCATGCCACTAATAAGCATGTGTGTTTGATTGTTAGCTTTGGACATGCTTATTTATGAGCATGCCACTAATAAGCATGCCAGTAATGAGCAAGTGTGTACAGTTGTTAGGGCATGCTTATTAATGGCATGCTTATTAATGGCATGCTCATTAGCATGCCAGTAAAGAAGCATGTGTATCTGTACCTTAAAGCCTACTGTTTTCTCCGATGAAGTACTTCCGCGTGAACACAAAGCACCCTCAACCTTGCCACCACATAACACAATCTGGGTCACGAGCAGTCGGGTCGATCTTGTGTAAATACATAATGTGGACTGTACGCTAGCCTCGGCAGAAATGAATTCCAGATTGCTCCGCGAGTTTCGGTAATATCCTGCCACTCGTTTGTAAATACCAGCACCTGCTAGGGATGGGCAAAACGCCAAAAATTTGCGTCCCGACATTCGGCATTCAATCATCCCCCAATCGTTTAATCCAATCCCTCTGATTACAGCCCGTTTACCGGGCGTTTTCGCCACCCCTTCGAAGAAATCATGATTTTAAACGTTTCGAAAAGCATGTTCTTTAAAATTACGTGAATATTTAGTAAACCAACTTCACAATTTGATCGATTGAATGAATCCAAGAGGAAAATATATTTTCTACAATTTAAAAAACTTTTGGAAAAATGCAGAAAAGTTTTTTAAGTTTATAATATATCTAGATAATATGTATGGTATTATGGATTACTAATTTAAAATGTACTGAATTCTATATTTTATGAACCCTTCCAAAATTTTATTTCCTAATTAATGTACTAAGTTTCCTATCAAATATGAATTTAATACATTATTAATTACTAATCCTCGATAACTGCATTAAATTTATTTTGGATATTGCTGCCTTTACTTTTATACCCCACATATAATATATTGTTTTAAGTTATCTTCTTTTGGCGCATTGAGGGTAATTTTTTATTGTGACGGAAGTTGTAACGCATTGTATCGGGAATGCGTGCAGCGGGAAGTAGCAAGTAGCGAAAATGCGAGTCCACGAAATGCACTTGAAATTAGTGTTCCAGTAATATCTAAATATAATAATTTTGTTTAAACTCACGGTTAAACAACGTAATTACACGGCTGGAAAAAGACTCGAATGTGCGGACAGCGACGCAGCAACTAGACGACATAGCCACCACCGCTTCTTCCTGGCCTGTCAAAAATATACTATACTACAAATTGTAAAAGCTTAGCTAAGACGCGAGCCATTAATTTAAGCCTCCTCGCATGAGATAAATTGTGTGATGAATATTCTTTTCTAACGATGATAACCGTAATTATTCATAATTCTGTGAACTTTTGGCCCCGAAACATGATAGATTCATCAATAAATACTGGTACAGACAATGTATTTTCTTTTTATCATTAATATTATACAGATTTTTCATAAATTTATATTTTATTAGTCATAATATAGATTTTCTGATTAATGTTCGATTGTAATGATATTTGGTAAATGTAATTCAGCTCTACTCGCATTAGGTTGCGTTATCTTAACAACCATGTCTTGACCGGTATTATAGAGGGTGTAACAGAGCTAGTCTACAGTGTTTACAATACAGCTGCGTAAATTATTAGTCGAAAATCTTCTAGCAAAATGTCTCAATCAATAGTTATGGATCAATATTTATAATCGATATCAAATTTTACATGTTTTATTTCTCATGCATTCAAGATTGCTAACATAATTTCTGTTAACCATTCAAAATTAAAAATTCATTCGCTTTAATGCAAGTCAAATAAAATAATTAATATTTTGCAGAAATTTGAACCAGATATATTTTTCAATATTTTAATCATTTTAATTGACTTGTATTAAAGCGAAAAAATTTTAATATTCGATATAAATTACTGTAATGAAAGCTCAACGTTTTATAGAAAATAATATATTTAAAACAATATGCAAACTTTGAAGTCGTGTATCTTTGTAACTAAGCCATTATCAAACATATTAGTCCCTTGTTAAGGAAACATCTTTAACTCATAATCTAGACAGGAATCTACACGTACAGTATTGTGGACTGGCTCTGTTCTCTGTTGCATCTTGTGTAACATTGTATAGGTCTTTTCATATAAGCTTGCGATTGAGTTAGTGCGGGTAGATACAGTGCGTAATACGCGCATTGTTTCCTTGTGTTAAGTTTACGGATACGAGAGGGGCGTATCCTTAAACTTACACAACGATATAATGCGCGTATTACGCACTGTACCCACACTAACTCAATCGCAAGCTTATATGAAAAGACCTACTCACTTCGTCAATTTTGAAGTGATGACATTTGACAGATGTTTTCACATTTCTCATAGAAACGCGTAAATAAATAAGTACGTCCAGTCTAATTTGCCTCAGAATATTGTATTGTAATATAGTGTTAATTGTTATCCCAACACTGAAAAATACACGGAATGTACTTTATGTCCGCGTAAAGTTTCGAAGAGAAATGTCAAGATATCAGTCGATTGTCAGTATTTTTTTCATTGTCAGCCAATTAAACATTTAAATTATTAAAATATACCTAGATGAGATTTTGAAAAACAGTTCATATGCAGTGATACTTTTATGATTATAACATTATTACTATCTATTTCATTTTTTTAATTTTAACAGACCGTTAACAGGTCATTAATGACCCTAATAGATGATCCTAGAGTTGAACCTCTAACTAATTACAATTCATTGTGGAAACATGTCATGGGGCTACAGTGCCAATGATTATTATTTTTTTCATTTAATATATTTCATTGTATTTTGTTTGTTTCTAATAATTAAAATAAATAATCAAGTAATTATTGAGAAAAACGTCATAATCGTAGAATAACGACGCATGTGATTTTTCTCAAGTCTGCAGGAGAGCAGTTTGAAGTTTTATTTACATAAAGACACTTTATGTCATAGCTCTATAACTACAAAAGATTTTCCTTTGAAACTTGGGTTAGTTATTTAAAGACACCTCAAATATAGTCAGCGCAGTACAACGACGTTTTTACACATGCTGCGTTGTTCTGCGATCGCCAATCAGAACCGTCGTTATACCGACTTCGTATAACCACGGTTAAATTAATGAGAAATAATACACTTTTTATATACCATTAGATGGCTTATTTTTTTTACTTTTTAACGATCCAAAAAAATCAATAAAGAATTTTTTGCACATCCGTCATTGTTCTACGATCATGTCAAAATATTGGCTTGAATTTAATATTTGGTCCCTTTGATGAAGAAATCAGAAGATGCGTATAAAACATCAAATAAGATGTGTGTTTTCTCATTTTATATAATATTCATTGCGTTTAAATTGACAAAATGTATAATGTTATATACGAGTAATGGGGGTCAAGATGTGGTTGTTACGGCACCGCAAACCAATGCGAATTGATCCGACTACATGATTGTTCATATACCATGTAAAGTTAGCAGTATCTAAGAACAAGCATGATTATGTTTTTGCACGTCAAGAATTCTCAAGAATTCCCAGTATGTAGAAATTTGACAACATGAAACCCGGGAATTCGAAAACTCCATGAAACGCGGACTACTTTTAGGGTTGTTTGCAAATGTTGGTTTCTTTGAACATTGTTGCCTTCACGGCTACTCTCCCCCTTGTACATACAACTTCCTGGCAATCCAAACTGACAATACAAAAAGGATAGCATTGTGTTAATCGTACGTTGTCGTAGTCTTTGTGTTCCATTTTATGTTTTGTTTTGTTTGCTTTTTATATCAAGGTTTATTTAATTTTTATTTAGGTATTCAAACAACTTATTGGATGTAAATTGAAGAAAATATTTAAAAAAAAAAAAAAAAAAAAAATTAAATCATGAATATCCAAATTAACATGGACTATTCAGATTGATAGTTGATAAATACGAGGGCGAGTAAAAGATTTATGCGTAAAGACGGTACGACTGCGGTCACATGTGCGAAATTTGATTCCGATCGCGTCATTTGCCTTCTGGCTAATACGGTGTAAGCTTGTCCGTTCCGCTAGCAGTTTGCACATAGAAGGAACAACGAGCACCGATCCGATTTCTCTGGTCGGAACATGCGAAAAAAATCATCGTAGACTTTATCACAATACGGCTACGGTGGGTAAATCATAGAACAATGTTTTTTGGATCGGGAATTTCAAAAGTGGCTGGACGGGTGTGACGCACGAGAGCATTTTCCGTCTTTGATCTTTCCATCGTAAAGAATCATTTAATCTTGTAAGTGTAATTTCACCCGAAACCCCATTCATCCCTCACTTGTATTATATGCCTTTCTTCCGCGCTTGCCACATTGCCATTAACACATTGACTACAGCAGAAGATTCTCTATGAAGGGAATTCTTCTTTTCACTGTCAAATTGGTGATCCGCGATCTACCAACATTACAACTACATTGTCCAAAGATAACATCGTCTGGGTCTCTTCGAGTAAGGGTACTTATATTTCACTGCTCGCAAATGCATTAAAATTTTCTGATTTCTCTTTATTTATTCAATGAATTCTGTGAACATGCGAGTATTTCGGGACATGAGTATTTGTTATTTTTTAAATTGCAAGCTCGAGCAGCCATACGATTAGCATATTTTAGCAGTTTGTTTTGGTTCAGTCTCGACTATTTTTGATTTCGAATATCGATAGTAATATCGTTCAAAGTATGAATCAGTGTATCTCATTTTGTTACACGATCCTAGAATAATATTGATATATTAGAATAGTGAAAGGCTTCTCTCACGTTTTGAAGATTAGGCGGTAAAGGTGTCTGACAACGGTTGACAGCTCAACTCTTTACTGTCCATCTCAAACGTAAGTTTCGAGACACAAGTTTCATCTGCGTACAAAGACCTTTACAAAACCCCACTCAGCCTATATCATATTTAAAAGGACAAGCGTCAATGTTCAGGTGGGAGTGTATCAAAGGCGACAGGCGCGCTGCCATGTTGAGAATGCAATACGACATTATTGTCTGTCTCGCTAGCGCGCATTTAATAAAAAATAATACAGTAATACAGGCCAATAAAAATATTTGTTGTTATCGGCTACACAGCATGCTTGAAAGGTGATTGTGTATTAGCTCTGTTACACCCTGTACATTTTAAGGCTTGGTTTGTTAAGGTTAGGTCACTCCTGCCCCATTATTCAATGTCACAGCTTCAAAATATTAAGCTGAAGTGGTGCATTTATCTAAGTGTGCACATGTCACAATGTACAGTCATTTTGTACCTCATCTTCAGACTTCAGTGTACATTAAGTATGCTAAGAAAATGATGACTGAAAGTGGAGAATGGATTTTTCTCAAAAGTGGAGATTCTTCTCATAACCCCGTAACGCGGAAATGATTATTCCTCGGTCCCATTGTAAACTCAAAAATATTCGTTTTTTACTTTTTTGTACCGACAGAAATAAATGTTTATATTGTATAAAGTGATCACTTAAACCAGCCGTACGATAGGTCGCAAGCCCTATGAACACCCAAAGGCTTGCATACCTAATTTCCCAGAAAAAAATATAATTTCGTCTCTATGAGATATCTAAGTATAATATATCTTGATTAATGATGTCCCTTGGGGTAAAATTCCAGTACTGAGTTCATTGAAAAATTTGGACAAACTCAAAATATTCTGGACAATGACCTGAACTCCTAGAATGCATAATATCAATTCTTTATTTACAAATTCGAACAAAATCGCACTGCATTGATACATTAAATTTATGCACGTTACTAGAACAAGCCAAAGACACTTGTAACTGGAATAGTGGGCTGATAGTGGAAAATTAATAATGTTTTCGGCCGTATTCCGAAAATAGAAGTATCGAGATGTTAAGATTGTTGTGTAAGTTGTGTAAGATAAACGAGATGTTGGTGTAGGTGTACGTCGGTGTTCGGTGTTCGCCGTATTCAAATAAGGCGATTTGTATATTTTCACTTATCTCTGTTACATTAAATACCTCTATTTGCGGTGTCCGATGTCTTCAATGCCTTTAAAAAAGTTATTTCTCCGGTGTCGTCTTATCTATGTGGTCTGGTCCGACAGAGCTTGAAACAGATTCCCGAAGCACCTATCGCAAAATTACATGAAATATTTAAGTACTAATGCTCTATTTAAAGCTTATAGGAAAAAAATATTATTTCATATGCGCTTATTAATTTCTCCTCCCACAGCGCCCTGATGTAAGATTATGGCAAAATTTTCATTGTCGCGTTGGACTCGTATTTATATTGTGACGTTTGACGGATAACCGTCATGTGTCGCGTCGCTTTGTCGCGTTGTCTCCCTCTCTCTCAAGTAGAAACTCCGATTGTTTTTTATGCATTTTGTACCCAATATTCTGTTAGTGTTTCATTAAAAATATTATATAATTTGGGACGGTGGGTGTGCGCGAAGGTTATTTATCAAAAAAATGTTTTGTTACTTATAGGTAACAATTTTAGGCGTTACACATAGACAGACCTTGTGTAATAAATATAATCGTTTTTAATGGGTCTAAAATGTTATTAAAACAGCCAAAACAGTACTTATACTAAAAAACACTAAAAATTTCAATACAAATTACACTTCAAGATAACAATCGTAATAACGTGAAGTTATAAAATTCCAAAACAACTTTTCTATTTTTCAAATTTCTGTTAAAAATTAAGTATCATTATATAATTTATTTATTTATGAAATTTCTTAATGATAATTCTCTTATTAAGGGAGAGTCCATAAACCAACATGGCCTAATTAAACGGTGAGGGGGGGGGGGGAGATTAAATTCTACGCTGGGGTACGTGAGGGGAAGGGGGGTCAGACTCGAACCACGTATTTCTTTCATTTGTTTTATTTGGCACAATTTAAACGGTACAGAATGTGCGATCGATAAATCTGCACTGTCGGTTTGCAAATAAACAATAATTTTTAAAAGGTTTTAATATGAAAAAACAGCAAAAAATGTCTCTTGGGACAAGTAAGTAGGAATACATATTTATTTATTTTTAAATAAAGAAAAAATACTATAAATAAGTTACGGATGTTACACAAAGTTACGACGGATGGATTGGGCAGACCACGATGTTATTTTGATTGCCCAAACTAATAATTGAACGCAATCTGGACTTTTATTTATTTTCCAAACAACAATCAAGTCGGATGAAATGGATTATATATAAATGGAAATACAATACTTGCGAAGGGAACCGAAACGAGTTGGTTATTACACTTTCAGGAGAGCGACATTTTACGACATTTTGTCTGGAACAAGCGATAAAATGCGATAATGCCGACATTAACCGAGACAAGGAGCGACAGTCTTCCTAATTTCTTTCACAGAATAACAAACATGTTTTCCACGTTTCGAGACGGCGAAACTCGGCGCTCGCTACATAAAAACTACATGTAATTTGTTATAGACTAAGGGATATAGACTATATGTTATAGACTAAGGCCCGGTTGTTTCAAGTTCGATCAAAGTAAGCGTTCGATTAGAGCATAGATTTTTACGAAAACGGATCGTCTAATTGGTGGAGAACGTAAAAATCTATGCTTTAAAAGAACGCTTACTTTAATCCAACTTGAAACAACCGGCCCTAAGACTGTTGTTTGATCAGAAGTTAGAGTAAAGGTACAGATACACATGCCACTTAGTGGCATGCTCATAAATCAACCGGCGGTTGTATGGCTAGTGGCATGCTCGTTACTAGCAATGTGCGTACACACATGCCACTAATAAGCAAGGCCTAGAGAAGGTCGATACTGCGCATGCTCACGTGCCACTAAATAAGCATGTGTATCTGTAGCTTATGAGTTAAGCAAAAAGCATAGATTTTTACGAAAACGGGTGTTTTGATTGGTGAAGAATGCAAAAATCTACGCTTTTTTCTTAACTATTACTCTTATTTCTGATCTAACAACAGGCCCTAAGAGCCAGCAACCGCCAGATTTATGTTATATTGTCAAACCAGAAATATTTTCTGTAGATGCAGGTACATTACAGTAGGTAAGCATTGTGACATCTCTTTAACTGATGTCGGTTTTATGGTCAACAGGGAAGCGAACAATTTTTTCAAATTAATGTTCTCTCCCCTTTAGATTTATAAGCTTTTATTTTTTTTAATCAATATGTGTATATAAAAAGAAACCCGTGTTTCCCTACCCGCCAAGTTTTTTCCACAACCAGCCACAACCACCCACCGATGGTTATGGTGGTGGATAGCCCTTGGTGTCACATCGAAAATATGCGAGTTTGGTGGGGGTGGCTGTGCGTGGGTGGGAGTGGGTGACGAAAATGTGCTTTCTAGCACATTGTTTGGTTATGGGAAGGCCGCGAATGTTTCAGATTGTTTCAAAATAGGCGAGCCGACTGTGTCGGTGAGTCTAGAAGGTTCCGGAAAAACCTGCTCTAGAAAGTTCTGGAAGGAGTTCTGGAAAATTACCAAAAGTTCTATAAGATTCTAAACTGAGTGGCGGAATATGTCGGTGTGTCTAGAAGGTTCCTGTACATTCAATAAATTTCTTGAAAGTTCTGGAAGGAGAATGTTCTAGAAGATTCGCAAAAGTTCTATGCATCCAAACAGTGTTCTAAAAATCTACGCGTGCGAAGCCGCGCGGGCACAGCTAGTTAAACATATTTCTTAAAACATTTTTTTCCAAGTTCGAGTCCCGGGACTGAACCGTCACAAACCTTACTTGCGAACGAGTCAGAGATAAGCAGTGGTTGGGTGCATTCAATTTTCACTAAGAATTTAACCTTGAAGAATGTTTCAAACGTCTGGACACGCGGAAACCAAAATTTTAGCAGCTCCATAACGATAATGCACCCGCTAATTCTTCGCATCTGCTTCAGGCTTTCTTGAACAAACACATCACTTCTCTGGTTGGCCAAGCTCACTACTCTCCCGACATGGCTCCGTATGATTTTTGGCTATTCCCCAAGTTAAAAATTCCGCTGAAAGAGACCCGATCTGAATCAAGAGAAGACATTTTGCGGATTACAACGTTCCTGCTGAACACCGTTTCAGAAGTGTTAGAAGTCAGTTGGGACTACTTTGAAGGAGATTAGAATAAGTATAGCTTGTAAGAATAGTTTGGCGGCCCTCGTAGCGCAGTGGGTATGACACTGGCTTCTCACACCTTGAGTTCCGGGTTCGATTCACGGTGAGGTCACAATAAATCTAAGTGATTTACTCAAGCCTGGGTGTCTTGTGATGTAGTTCGCTTCTGTAATTGGGCCTCTTGGCCTGTTGAAGCGTAAAAATAAAAATAATAAAATAATAAAATAAAAATAAATGTTTTTCTGCCGACCAAAGGTTCGTTATTTTTTTAACATAGTGGCATGTGTCGCGTAATGTGTGACAAAGCACGTAAAATGGGCAAGGAGTACAAGAAAATAAGGAATAATACCACAGTCTATTTACACTGAATTTATCGTGGATGAAATGAAATCACAAGCGAAATTACATTTACAAATTACAAGTTTAAATGCTTCTAGTCGATCCAAATCCCAAGGACGGAAGACAACGATGCAGAGTTCTTCGCCGCCGCTACTTATACGACCTCTCGATTGGTTTGCCCGCTCAAATTAAGGCTAGTCTAGACACTTGATCACGATACGTGTAGGTAATATTTAAATATTACCTAGAAATATTATAGATGAGCCACGTTTTTAAGGTATTGTAATACAAGATTCAATATTTTAAGTAAAACAAAATTGAATAAGTTTACCGGCGAAAAGAAGAATAAAACCGCGAAATTCCATTAAGTGAGAAGACATTTGAGTGAAACACGAAAAAATAATACATTTATTAGAAACACGATATGAATTAATAATATTGTATTTTTTTTGTACATTCGACGGACCATTTAGGACTTATATATTTTTCATACATATTTTTCAGATAATAAATGGTGGCGTTCATAAAAAAGCGTGAATAAATTTAAAAACAAATTCTGTTAAATTACTGCTAAGGTTTTAAAATCTCCTTAAAAACAATAAAAATGTTCGTATAATAATCTATTTGTTAACAATATTTTTATATGTATGTTTTGAGAACAAATTTAATGGATTCTGTCCACAGAGGGATATTTATTAATTAAGATAAACTACAGAAGTCTCACAGAGACGAAGCTATGCCTATATGGGAAACGTGTATGGGATTCTTTATATGGTAGCCCAGTGCTTACGACGTGCATGAGCTGGCTTAAACTATCACTCTACACAATGCAACGTTCACCAATTCCACCTCAAGAACATCCACACATTACTAAACTTTTGAAAGATGTATATATGTTCAAATCAGATTCCTTCATATATTCGAATGGACTACGCTAAAGACTTATATAGTCCTTCACATGACATATGTAGTATACATAGATTTTCGCATCTCTGTATTTTACATTGGAATATTAAGCAATATACTTTTTAATGTATCTATGTTTCTCTTCCGAATTATTTTAACATATATACTAGTTAGTAGACGTCTCAAAATTATTATTTTCAATTTTTGCTCATTTTATAGACCAGTATATATTTTTTAATAATATTTTTATACGTGTGGAAGCGACGTTTCGGTCGCTTTGAAAACAGCGCCATTCAGCGTCTTGGTAGCGATAGTGATGGACACTGTTACATAGAGAAATATGTAGGTATTTTGATTTCGGAAAGTTGTCATCATATCTTTAAAGATGACTTAGCTTTTCCTAAAAATTTTAACGACCGTTCACAGTTGTTAGAGTTTTCGAGGATATTATCCTTTGAGGCGGAATCCGAAACGCCGGATATTCGTATGCACGCGGCAGAGTACCCCAGAAATCCCCGACCAGAGGCTTAGCTTCTCTTGGAAACCAGGAAAGTAATGCCTTATTCACACCGAGGGATGTTAGCACCTTGTAACTTTTCCCTGGACACTCCAGCCGCATGGTTCTAGCGGTTTGGCGATTTGCAATGCAAATTTCGGTTACTAGCTCCTGCACTAATTCGTACTTCGTATTACAGATGAGAGGGTGACCCGAACCGCATCACAAGGTTATTTAGGAGAGGTCATTAAATAGGTAGGTAGGTGGAAACAAAATTACATTCCAACATCGGTTTAAATTATTTGAGAAAACTATTAACCCTTTTTCAGCTCTAATAAATATTCGTGTTTTCCGAAGTTTTTTCTGTATTTTACTTTAAAAATCGTGTTCCTCTTAATGTTTTATACGTGTCAGAATGCTAGGCGACTAGCAAACAACACCTTAATAAACTGTATACAACAGAAATCCAAGATTTACATACCTAGGATCCCTGATAACAAGCAACAATAATACTACAGAGGAGATCCAGAAGCGAATAGTGAGCGCAAATCGCTGTTTTTTCCGCATACAAAGCAGATAAAATGTCTGTCCAGACTGCTGTCCAGAAACACCAAGATATTAGTGTACAAAACGCTTATTAGGCCTGTGCTCACGTACGCAGCTGAGACGTGGGTACTAACTAAGAGGAATGAGCGAGCACTGGACGTTTTTGAAAGGAAAATTTCGAAGCGTATCTTCGGACCGGTTCTAGAAAATGGACTTTGGCGCAGACGTTACAAAAATGAGCTCTATACTCTATTTAAGGAGCCAAACGTCACAAAGACTCCAAAGACGTCGGGAAGACTTCGGTGGCTGGGCCATGTGGAGAGAATGTCCATCAAGCACCAAAGTCCCTGCTGAACTCAAGGCCAATAGGGCGAAGGAGCTTAGGAAGAACGTCCTCAAAGACATCTTTGCCTTAGAGCTTCGGAACTGGAGAGAGCTGGCACTAGACCGAGATGAGTGGAGGAAAATTATTGAGGAGGCCACGATCCACCAAGGGTTGTAGTGCCAAGAGTGATGATGATGATGATACAACAGAAATGTGCATGTTACGCTGGTCAGCGGGTGTCACACTCTCAGAAAAAGTTCGAAATGAGCACATAAGTGATAGATTTAAAATCGCCAAACCCAAACAGAAACGTCTACGATGGTATGGTCACGTCCAGAGACGCCCAGATCATATGGTGAAGCTTGCCCTGAACCTGACAATGACAATACGCAAACTGGACGACCGCCCGCCACTCGGTTGACGACGATCGAAAAGGACTAAATGAAGATCAACCGACGACAGCATAGCACAAAACCGCGCGAAGGCCGACCCCTAGTAAATGGGACTAACGGTCTAGGAAGAAGAAGAAAGAAGAGACCCTCTTAGTAGTGTCAAAAGCGGAGTCGATTTGTGTTGAACCCAATGTAGTTACAGCCAACGTTCTCTCTAATTTTTCTACTAATGGGCCTACCACACGCACAAGTATCACCACACTCTTGCCTGCGCAGGTCGAGGCAAAAGTGTGATGATACTTGTGCGTGTGGTTGTGGTAGGCCCGTATGTCTACGAACTATAAACTCAAAAGTCAAATACAAAAAAATCCAAATAACTTACCTATAGGTCGACCACAATCAAAAGACCATTCCCTAGCTTTGTCCGGTAAGAAGAAAGCGGGGGAGAGTTACCTGGCAGGCCCGTACTGCAACCCTCAATATGATACTCCAAATAAATATTATTTTTTTATGTATATTCAAGAACACATTCATATTTGTGAAGTTGTAATTTTTCAGAACAAAGTTTTGTGAAATTTTTAAAACCAAATTAATTAATCAATTAGAAAGACGTACAGAAAAATATGATTCACGAAAAATATCAGGCTACGAACCCAGGCACCTCCTTTCCGGGGCCGGTGCTCTGACCACCAAGCTATAGCAGCCCTCTATGTTTCCGTGAATATATCGACCTTATATGTAGTTCTCATTTTTATTAATTGATTAATTTATATTTTTATTTATTTTTTAGTTTAAAATGGTTACTTATTAGAAAACTTTCTTTTGTGTTCATTTCTTGCATCTTTACAACATATTTATTTTTTCGCACATTCTTTAGAATGCGGTCTAGCTATAATAACCCAATTTTAAAGTAGTTCCCATTCTCCCAATTTAATACCTACCCTTCCCTCTCTGCCCCGTAGCTGATACTCTGTCCCCCTCTGCTGTTTATTTATTTTTATTTCAATTTCAATTTCATTACCGATAAATTATTTATTTAATATTACTTACAGTTTTAATACTATTAGGATGCATAAATTCTCTCGCTCTACCTCTCCAAAAAGAGATTAACTCTTGTGCTTGGACTTACACTTGACTTACACTTTTATACAATAACATATTTTGTATATATATAGTAGCTGAGCCCGCGCGGCTTCGCACGCGTCGATTTTTAGTACACTGTTAGGATCGTCATAGAACTGTCGCGAACCTTCTAGAACATTCTCCTTCCAGAACTTTCAAGAAATTTATCGAACGTACAGGAACATTCTAGACACGCCGACATATTCCGCCACTCAGTTTAGAACCTTATAGATTTTTTGGGAATTTTCTAGAACCTTCTCCTTCTAGAGCTTTTTAGAGCAGGTTTTTCCGGAACCTTTTAGACTCACCAACACAGTCGGCGCGCCTGTATTGAAACAATCTGAAGCATTTACGGCCTTCCCATAACAAAACAATGTGCTAGAAAGCACATTTTCGTCACCCACTCCCACCCACGCACAGCCACCCCCACCAAACTCGCATATTTTAGATGTGACACCAAGGGCTATACACCACCATAACCACCGGTGGGTGGTTGTGGCTGGTTGTGGAGAAAACTTGGCGGGTAGGGAAACACAGGTTTCTTTTTATATATATATATATTGATATTGATATTAATTTTGCATATGCTTTCTCTCTCTCTATTTAATTACTAAATTTCTATGTAAGGTAAATGTCTATATTTAGATTAATTTACATTATACTGTTCTGAAGAAGTTTGGATGCAATCGAAACATTGTATATTATAACAATAAAGTGGCCAAGAGCAAAATACATATATTTTTATATAAAATTTGATATCTTCACAATTTGCACAGCAAACATATATAAAAGTTTAATGAAAAAATTAACATAGCAATATACTTTGAAGGGTATTATTACCTTTGCTCTGCTCAAAAAACAAACCACTTTGCATAGAAAGTGGTTACAGTTTTGCATTTTCAGAATGTTTGTATACTGTTACCTGATGTTATATTCATCTTCTTTGTAATATCATAAAAAAGCACGTATATTTTTCATTTTTCCTTTCTTTGTTCATCGTGCGGTGTGCTCTTAGAGTATATACAATCCTAGTATTGTATATACTCTAAGGGTGTGCTCATGTGTTCATTCAAAAGAATAAATATGAAATGCTGTGTTCGCGTCCAATTTTAAGCTGGTCTCGGATGCTCTGACAGAGTATCAAAATACGCTATTCAAGAGCTACTTTTCGCAGTCCTGTGAGCCACCGAATATATACTGATGGTGATGAGACTACCAATGATGTATTTAATACATGATGTGTAACAAATAACATGATGTGAATAACTCTACAGAGTTACATAAAACAGAATGATATTCATGATCTGGAATTGAATTACATTAAAAATTCTGCACGTATACTACGAAACTATAGACGTGTCCCCTATAAAACTTGTTTTTTTTTTAAATACAAATCAAAAGTATTACAATACTTTTTGAGTGTGTTCAAATTTTTAAAAACACAATTAGTGGATTTTGTCCCGAGAGTGATCATCATTAATATTAAGATAAATTGTAAATGCCTCACAGAGACGAAGCCATCTATATGGGAATGTTGGACTGACGTGGGTGTTACAGGACTGACGACCTGTCTTTGAGGCTGGCTCAAGGAATTACTTTACACGATGTAACCTTCACAATTCTACCCAAGATCGCTCACACATCTATCAAATTTGTATGAAAGTTGTATTTATGGTTTTATCCACCTTGTTTTGAATTTTTGTAATAACAACCACAACGCCACCTGCGGTTTGAAGATATGTCATTCCCGTGAAATAGTATAGATGTCACCGCTGGTAAAGGATACATGTATATTTTGATTAGAGCATATATGAAGCAATATTCTTTTTACGTATATAGGAATTGGTGAACATTATAGTATATAAAGTCATCAATTAAGCCAGCCTCGAAGATACGTCGTACGCCCTGTAACACCGTCAGTCCATAGATACTTTTCCCATATAAATAGCTTCGTCTCTGTGAGACACATGTGAGTAAATATTTTTTCGAAAATAATATATACGCGTATGCAGAAACGTGTCGTATTATTTAATTATTTTAACAAACAGATCGTCAACAGATCATTCTTGACCCTGATAGATGGTCCTAGGGCAGTGGCGCCAACGTGTGACATGCGTGTCAAAGGTGACACACAGTGACGATTTAAGTGACGCACCAGCCTTCACCAATCTTCGAGTTACCAGAGAAACGCCATTGTGGCCGATTCCTATTTACCAACTCTGGTAAACAACCGACACCAGTCCAAACACCGTACACAAGTATAAATATGTATCCCGCAAAAAAATACAATCCTCCCCAAAAATATTGCCACGTCACTAAAATCTACGAACTTCTTGTGCTTTTCGTTGTACACACCATACGACTGTTGTGGTCACCCCACCGGACCCGAACCTCAAAATAATGACCGGAGGGTGCTTGAGTCGACTGTGAAAACCGCAAAAAGTGGTAACCGTACCTGGGTAAACACACACTCGAGTATAAAAGCGGCTTTTGAGGTCGGCTGTATCCTCCCTCTGTCAGCCTCGGCCGGCGAAGGTCGATAAAGAAGGGACCGACGCGTTTTTAAATTTTTCATGCGAAACTTTTTGGCAGCGTCATAAAAATCTCACAAGATAAAAGCTATTTATTACATGCAGAGAAAAATGCGTCACGGAAGTTGTCATCCATTTCCAACGCAGATTATAATATGTAGTTATATTTAAGATGATCATTAAATTAGGTAGAAAATACTGACTTTTTCAAAAAAGAGCAAAATGATCTTGTGGTGACATAATTAATATTAAGTAACCTAGCACACGTAGATTTTTAGTAACTTTTAGTCATATTTTATCAATTTGTGTATTAACCTTAACATATAGATACCCAAATACTTTGATGACAGGATGAAGATGAATAAGGATTTTAATTCCTACAATACAAGAGGAAGCGATAAAATAAGACTACCAAAGAAAAAGAAAAACATCTCACAAAATTGTATGATGTATAAAGGTATAAAAATCTTCGATAGCCTGCCAAAGGAAATTCAAAACACGGAGAGTATAAGGAGGTTTAAACTGGAGTGCAAAAATTTAATTGTAAAAACTTTTAAATGGTTAGATGGAATGCAATATGTCTGAGTGAAATTATATATTAGCCCACACAACATTATGTGTGGAATTAAATAATTTAGATAAATAAATATATATACATATGTCGTTGGAGAATTTTTGATAGATCTTTCTAAGCTCTACAACTTTTCTATACAAAGCATTCATATTTATCTTAAGGTTACAGCGTTCGTAAGAAACGCATTCGCTTTACCGTTTTTTCGTCGACTTGTTTGTGTTTTATTGTGTGAAAAGTGTTTTTATTTTAACGGGATAACATAAAGCCTATGTCCACTCTGAAGGTCCATTCTAAATATTGGTGAAAGAATTTTTGAAATCGGATGAGTAGTTTCGGAGATTATCTAGCACTTACATCTAAACTTCCAAAATTTACCTCTTTATACCTTTTTTATTTATAAATTTACCTATTTATACCCCTAATATTAGTATAGATGATCATTAAATTAGGTGAAAAACATTAACTTCTTCAAAAAGAGCAAAATGATTTTGTGGTAACATTATTAATGTAATTAATAAAAATGTACCTTCTTTTAACCACCAGTATATTGAAAAATAATGATAATTAAGTACCTACTAAAATGAAAACAAATTAAAAAGGACCTGATTATTTATAATATTCAATTTACTATTAACACTTTTTCCTGTTTCCGAAATTTCTAATTTATCAAGCGGTAATTTTTTATTCTGTATCAAGCTGTAATTCTGTATTCTGTTATCAAGCTGTAATTCTGTATAATTTATACCCTTATTAATATCAAAAGAATTATCCACAGCCAAAAGATGACTAGAAATTCAAAATAATTATTGCTACTTAAACACCTCAAATGTTTCTTAACTCCAACAACAAAATTTCTATACTTTTTTCCTATACACAAAAACTAACCCAAAAAAACAAGTTTTTATTATACTCACTTTCTCATTTGTATTGTTTGATATTCTATCAACATATAGCAGACTGATCGGACCCATGGTTCGAGTAAGACTAGTTGAAACAGGTTTCCCGCCTTCTCCACGCGTCGGGCTCCTTTCTCATTTGTACGTAAATTTTGAAAAAATTTTGCTGTAATAATTAAATTTTTTCAAACGAAAATTTGTTAGATCATTTTTATAGTCGTCACGAATCTGCCTGCAACGTTTCAGCTCGATTGGATCACGGAAAAAGGGTTAAAAATCGATCCAAAGTTTTTTCGGCAGACAAGCCGACTAGCAGACAAGCAGACGCTACGAGTTAAAAGAAAGGGAGTAATAATCATAATCATTTCAAATCAATTTATAAACACTCGATTTTAAAAAAATCGTTCTTATCCTCATTATTTAATAAGTATTTTTTAAATTTATTATTAGTATAGACAGCTGGTTGAATGACATTTGGGATTTTTTAATTACAGGATTTGAAAATTGATTATTTATAAATACAATTTTTCTCCAACGCTTTTCAGTATCAAATATTGGAGGATAAACAAAAGATTTTAAAAACTTCTTACTTTTTTATTTAACACGCCGTCTATTAATTTTGTATCAAAACCATTATTAAACGCAATGCGTTTGATACCATTCAATTCATTGTTAAAATTATCCACAAATAATGGAAAATGAATCAATCCCAAAAACTATCAGCATATAATGAAATACTGATAGTTTTTGAGAATACGGGTGATTAGAAGAATGTGTGTGAATGTGTCTGTATATGCATCTTCACGAAATATGATTAAATCAATTTTATTATTACCAATTGAAATATTCAAATCCAAAGAAATTTATGCTAAAAAAAATTATTTCTATGGTAAATTGAATCCTTTTATGTAGTTTATTTAAGAAATTATTAATTAATTAATTTAATTCAGTCAGTTTAATACTTCACCTGTCGAAAAGAGATTCTGTTTTTCTCGAAACTTGAGTAGTAAAATATATAAATATTATTAAACTCACTTTGAGGTAACAAAGTTAATGTTTTTCACCTTTTTTAAGGATCATCATGAATCTCTACAATTTTAACGCCAAATCGTTGATCTAGTGGTTAAGGCTCTTGCCTAACAATGCAACGGTCGATGGTTCGAACCACATTCCAAGACTCCAGCAAGTTAGTCGTATTTTCGTGGCACAAGCGTTTAGCTTAGTTTGAAAATAGTAGAAATAGTGATGTGACGCGTATTCTGCGTACGGACATATTTTTTTTATTAAAAAAGAATCTTGTCATTCGGTGGGACACATGCCTTAAAGATACGGCTCTCGCATGTTTAATATAAGGTAGAGAAAATATTTTTCTACTTCCGGATCCTCATATTTTAATGCAGCTTCTGACCTTGACCTTTGCAAGCCAGCCATTCAAACTCTGAGCGTATACCTGAATAGCCAACAACTGGCTTCATACATTCAGAATAGAGATGGGAAATTTCCTTCAGTTGACTGAACTGTTCGTTCATCGAGTCGTTCATGAAAGTGAACTGTTCATTCCTAATCGTTCATTTGTTCACTTTGAATTTTTGTTTTTTATCCACTTCAACTCTTGTAAAGTGAACTGTTCAATTGCTACCTTTACTTTTTGATATTCTTTCTAAATTTCTAAACATATAACAAAATTGAGGGAATAAGCTTTTGGCGACCAAAAAAAAAAGGTCACCGAGAAATTAAAATTTTCAAATACCGACATTTTTTCCTAAAATAACATTTGGTGACCTACAAAAAAAGAAAGCTCTTTGATATATCAATATATCACGAAAACAAAAACATACTGTTCGCTGCATAGGAGATCCAATTTCCAAAAATTTTAGCAGAATTTAATGAATGAATTATTTTTCATCTACTCTACTAGTTCACTTAAGTAAACTGTACCGTTCGTTCGTTGAACGACCCATCTCTAATTCAGAAAATCTTCGCTTCGTTTTCTTGATTTGCATAGCTCTCGATATCGGTTTTCCGCTTTTCGAACATATTTTAATATCAATCGCAGTACCCGTCTATGGCTTATTCTACAAATTACATTATTAATGCTAGCTTTAAATTTCGAGAATTTATTTGATATCAGTCTACGAAGTACAACAATTTAAGTAATATATTTATATCATATATAAATACATATCTCGGCCCTTCCCACGCATCTAATAAATTAGTCATCGTCATTTGGCAGTTTATCCGAAGCTGCTGAAACAATCTACCCCGGAAATCGCAGTGCAATAATTCATTGCTCACCCAGTAAAAAAATATAACGGTTCCTAATTTAGCCATTTTCGTAAAGTATACATTTGTTTTAAGTTATGTTATAAACTGACAATAATCAGAAGATAATTAAAAAAGTATTTCAATATTTAAATTATGTGTGTTAAAAAAAATAATAACGGAGATTGATCACATATTACGTGTAGTTTTTGCATATTTCAATTACGAATATGCTAGATTTTTACCACGTTGATATTTTAATAAAAAAAAAATAATGTCAGTCGACACATAAATGATCTCATTGATTACGATGCGTGTCCACAGACCTTGAAATATGCAGGGGTATGCAGTGATTACATTGTAGCCAGACTTTATTGTAAAGATATATTCTGAAAAAAATCGAAATGCAAAAAGTATATATCTTATAATATCCCTATCGTAGTGTTCAGATTTTAATATATCATAATATTCAGTCAGATAAGTATTTAATTTTCAAAATATATGTATACGTAAAAGTCGTGCTTCAATGTACTCACTGCACGCACCTGGCGAAAGTTAGAAAAGAAGGTTCCATGTCGTTGATTCAATATGCTCTCCATGCAAAACGTATACGACATTTAAATGAATGACTGACTGCACAGTGTTTTTAACCGACACGCACTTTTAAAATGGTAAAAGGTAGAGCAACGTATTTGAAATCGAGGATATTTGCTTCAAATCCCGGCAGTAGGTATGTAGCTAACTATTTACAACATTTAATAAGTGAAATATTTAATAATCTTACAGATAAAATTGTCAAATTATATGTACTTTGTTACATTTTTTTTTAAATTTAAAAGTATCTATAATATAATAAGTTCATAAAGATATCCGACATTGAAATATTTGTTTTTTTACAGATGTAAGAGTAAAAATCTGTTCGCAATACGTTGACCAAATCTTTTTATCTAAATGTAATCTACATTAATAAATGTTTGAAATCTGAATAGACTCTAGAAGAGTTTAAAAAGACAATAAAAAGATTTAAAGGGCGAAATCTAGAATGGTCGAGTCCACTTCCGTCAGCCTATATTATCTACATTATATCTTAAAAGTAATTTTAAAAATTCTAGGCACAATTTTAATGCTAAGTAAACAGGAAGTGAAAGAAACGAGTCTACAAGAAAAAAATGCAAGGTCGAAAGAAACTCAACAGATGAAATAATAAAGAAAGGGTTCGTTCATATGGTTCGCTCATAAAATTTGGTAAAGTCCAATATAACTTCTTTTGAAAGCGGAAAACGTAAATTGACGATGAAATGTAACAATATTTTATCAATAAACGTTTATTAGAAGGATCATAAGTGCAACAGAAGTGATAGACTTTCAAACATACGCCACAACAGAAAAAATGCTAATGCGACTCGGTTTATTACTATATTCATGTTTCCGAGTTGATATTAAAAATGTTCGAAACATAAAACACGGAATAATTCAAAATATAAACCTGTTTTACCTTATTGTTTTATTTACCGCACGTATTCCATTCGTTTTCACATATAAATTCATACCTTTGAAGAACCTTCACTGAATACAAAAGCGACACACAACGGCGGCCGTTCGAATCGAAAACGGTTCTCTTTTATTTTATTTTCCCGCTCGATTTCGTTTTTGCTTTATTATTTTCGTTTCGAACGGGTCTGAACCCGACGCCCATTCGGTTCGGGCGCCAACTGAGCACTGGCGTCGCGGCGCCCGGAGATGGACGGACGCGTGCGCCGGTGTGATTTTGCACCCTCTTTGTAAATTTTTAATTTTTACACCTCTGCGTACGGGATTTATAATTCATGTCCGCATTTCATTCATAAATTAAAAAGTTATGAAGCTCCCGCCAAAGTTTACGTAACTCATTCGTTATGTCACCTACATGCCCTTTTTTATGTAGGAAACATGCATTGTACTCGTTAAATACATAACACCTGTGTGGTGTCCCTTTTACGATATTAAAATAAAAACATTGAACGTGTCCAACATAAATTCTTGCATCACATTAGCTTTAGACTGAATATTCCGATTGAATACATTGTTATCTGTCACTAGTTTGCAAAGCTTATCAAAACGAGAAAAATATACGACTTACCCTTTCTCCTCGAAATACTAAATAACTGATAACTGACAGAAATATTATTAATATATACCTACTAGAAACTCAAGATTGACTGCACTGTACATACCTCGCCAGTTTGCAGAATTCTGAGACTTACTGATAACATATACAGTAGTGTAGAAATTTTTGATGTAAGTCTTCAAACCGTATAAATTTAATATTATTCATTTTAATGCTGTTGCGCATGATTAAATACAATTATAAGTCCGTTTTTGTAATTATTAATATATTTATATTTTTGTCTTTTTATTTTATCAAGATTTAGTTTTTTTGTGCTGTTGCTAGCCATCTTTATCACTCATATATTTATTATGTTTCTTATTATAAAGTATTGTGCCTACACAGTATACATATTTTTTTTTTTTGGCAAAACTAGAAACTTATAATTTATTAAAAATATTTCAATATAAACAATTATTCCCGATATTTTTGATTTTATTAATTATTTATTATTAAAGTACTTAAATATTATACATTAAAGAGATTTTTTTTACTTTTAACGGTATTCGCATATTTTAAGACCACGTGAGAATTTATTCAAAATATTTGTTTGGGCTATTTGGTTTAAAATAATTACACCACGGCATTAATGCACCATAAATGGTCAAATCGCACATCAGACATATAACTGTAAGTCAAAAAATGCCAATTTTACAAGAAAGCAAAAAGAAAACCATTTATAAAGAATACTAAAAATTTTATTTTTTAGGACCTCATTTGATTTTTATTGATAAAAGGTAAATTGATACATTTATAAATGGAATCGATACGTGTTACTACGTAGGAATCGCACCGTACCTACACTATGGAATTAATGAATAAGTCGTCTTGTTGAGAAGAGACACTAGTGACTATTAACATAAAAAGGGTGAATTAACTTTAATACAGTTTTAATGAATGAGCCATCTTCTTATCAAATCTTCTTATCAAAAATCACACTTAACTTCACTATTCCAAAATAAAATTAATTCAGATTTTTTTACCATTAAATTTTTTTAATTTTAATACAAAAAAATTTTCAGAAAAATTCTAAATATGACAGGTTTATTTCCTATAAAAGTTGTTTGTCAATTCATCTTGGTTTCTATTTTATGTTTATCTGGCTTCTAATTTAGTTAATTGGTCTCACGTTTTTTTTACTGTTTCTTTTGTAATGTTTTTATTATATATGCTTTTTATACTGATTCCTTTAAATTATTTATATTACTTTACGTTAAAACGCAGTAAATACATTAAAATTTAGGTCGATTTACCTAGAACTGGCCTAGCCTGTGCGTGAGAAATCGATGGAATTTCTTCCTGCAAATAATTTATGTGAGTTTATATGAATAAATAAATAATAAAA
This sequence comes from Agrypnia vestita, assembly GCA_016648135.1. Classification (NCBI taxonomy): domain Eukaryota; kingdom Metazoa; phylum Arthropoda; class Insecta; order Trichoptera; family Phryganeidae; genus Agrypnia; species Agrypnia vestita. Next base: position 78,325 of record JADDOH010006931.1, on the reverse strand, counting down.
TTAAATAATAATAGATTTATTAATAATTATTCGATTCGTGCCCCAAGAAATTAGAGGAACGTTTATATTACCTATACACAAAAGAGAAAAATTACTATTAACAGTTTTGTATATTTTAGTAACACAAGACATCCGATTGATATATTTCATTTTCGTCCAAAAATATTTGTATTCTGGAGTATAATTACTAATAAAAATTCATCATATTTAAGAATAGAATGAAAAAAATCTCTAAGACCAAAATTCTTCTAAAGACGCGTGTAGAACGGGAAATATTTTTATCTAACACATATTTTCACACCATCCATCTTATTTATCGTACTCGGTAGACATGAGAACATCGCATTTCAGTTCAATTAACCGTTTTTTTTTTGTCTGAATGAAGATTTACACTTTGTGGTGACATATTAATTTAATTAAAAACAATAACTTTGTTTTCACCACTTTAATAGGTAAAATACTAACATGTTTCCTGATGTTCAATCTTCTTCAGGATAACTAGTATACTAAAGTTAAGTATAGATTTACATTGTGAAAGAAAAAAGTTGGAAGGGAGAGTTAGAAAATCCTATTTCTCAAGCTGTTCATATTTTAACAATCTTCTGGTTTGAGTCTTCTGGGGTGTTATGCCGTGTTAATACGACCTTTCTGGCCGACGTTTCGGATACCATTGCAGGGTCCATCATCAGGGCTGATGTGTTATTGTGAGTGTTGGTGTTAAGGTTAAGTATTGGCTTGCAATACCGTGTCGAAAGCTTGGTGTTTCTGTGTTTATGTGTTACGTGGCAATACCGTGTCGGAGTCATGTGTTGTCTTGTGTTGTGTGTGTGTTTCATCTATTGTCTGATCACTATCTCTGCGGGAACTGCGACGAGATTGACTTTGAAGCGCCGGATACCATAATGTTTTTACAACACTCACAAAACTTTACAACAAAATACTAAACTTAAATGATACCAAAAATATTAATGCGATCGATGATCGCAATCGGCGCAGAAGTCTAAAGTAACCTTACACACCACCACTAACCTGCACGATGCAGCAAGTGTGCGAGAGAGTGACAGAGATGCATCGGAAGCGCGAGCTAGAGAGAGAATTAAGTAGTTTTCACACTGCCGCCCTTTGGTGCAGACATGGGAGTCATGAGACCACCATAGGTATTATACAATTAGATAGACAGTCGAGTTTTAGGTACTTACAGAAACAAAAGGGTGGTCTTAATGGCAGCACGAATAATCAAGAAATTAATAAAATTAATGTTAATTAATTATAATTAATATACATCAAAATTACAAAATATAATTCAAAAATACAATAATACATTTAGAAAATAATTCGAGCATTTAATTAAACAAATAGTGTGATGTTCTTACTATCTTGTCGTGACTTCTGGTTTCTCCAATAAAAGAGGTTGTCGGTTATTCTTGGTTTATTGGTAGCAACAATACGTTATACAGCGGTTACAATGAACAACAGCGGTCTGTCTCGATATAATGGTAGAAAAAGCCTAGAGACGACATGCGCGCGATCTTATAAAGCATTTGCTCTCTCTTTCATGCTTCGCGACATACGTCCCTCAGCTATTACATCAATTACAAACAGCAATATTAAAAATTAAATACTCGTAACAAGTCCCCGGACAGCAATTGAATGCTGGTAAAAGGGAACATTAAGAAGAAAAATAAAATTAAGTTCACATATTAACTATCGACACATCGATTTGTTTAATAGTTTATTTCCTCCCCAACACAAGTCTTTTCATAGGTTCTGGAGATGTATCCTTGGGTAGTGACAGGATTTTGGTATTCGTCACAGAAACACATCGGTGGGATATTGCTGTCTCCGCTTTTATGCTCCTCATATTATGGTTCATCCTGTACTTAAAATTTTATATCATCTGCAAAGAAACAGACACCCGAAAAGCGTATAAAGTAACTTGGATGTTATTCATCAAAAGAGTGTTTATTAAAAAGTATGGAGGACGATCCAGTACAGAAAATACGAGACGCAGATAGAGAAATACGACCAAAATATGACAATTTGACGATATATGTAGGTAAAATGTTGATAGAATAGTACGTAAATCTTCAAATGCAAGAAACATAGAAATAAACACAAAACATAAAAATTGTTTGTGTCATAGAAAAAATTATGTTTTAACAACGTTTTAAGACGTTTTTTTATTATTATTATTTAGTTAAGCACAAACACAGGCATGACATGTCTTTAAATGTTGTACATGATGGTATAATACAATGTCATCTAAATATTATCAATTAAGGATAAATTATAGAAGTTTCACAGAGACGACAGACAGTCAACTGTAGGAGCTGGCTTAAGTTATCACTCTACACAATGCAACGTTCACCAATTCCACCATAAAAACATCATACACATTATGAAATGTTTTTAATTTTCTATATATGTATATATTCGAATGAAGAATTTTTCATATATTACTGTGGTCTCTGCTAGAGACATATGTTGATTTTTTTCTTATTAACAAGTCAGTATAAATAGCTTTCGTAACTGGTAATAGTCGTAATGATACATCTATATTTTATTTCATAAAGTGGAATTTTTTTAGCAATATTCCTTTTAACGTATATGTGATATTCTTTCGAATTATTGAACATATCTTCTAGCCTGAAAATCAATATTGTGAGACTTCTATAATTTATCCTTTATTAATTAATTATCCCTCTGGGAACAAAATTCAGTAAGTAGAACGTACTTTCATATAAAATATTGTTTATAAATATTATCATATTACGTTACATTATTATATAATAATGTTCAGTGCCAATTGCAATAAAATGTTATTTTTGAATTTTTATTTGCAGTCTGAAAATATGTTTATGAATGAATGAAGAATATTGTACGTTCTAATGAATCGCGATAATGGAGAGAAGTATCCGATATTTGCATTAAAAAAAATTAATTAATTATTCTACAAAATAACATTCTGTATATCAAGGTAATCGTTTATAATCTTATATAGTATAATTAAATCAGCGATTATTTTTCTTTTAGGTAAAGAAAGTAGATGAAAGTGAATTAATCTGTCTCGGTATGATTCAAATTAATTGCTGGTACCTTCTCTACTAACTAATATTCTAGTCATTCTTTTTTGGATGGATTCTATCATTTTTTAATATATTTGTCATAGTGTTATTTTTAAACACAAGTAGTCAAATATATATCAAAGTGTATATTATAGATATCTCACAGAGACGAAACTGTATTTATTATGGGAAAGTAGGTATAGAAATCGTTTGGGTGTACATAGGACTTATGACCTATCTTTATGGTTTGCTTAAGTGATCACTTTACACAATTGTAACATTAGCCATTTCCACCCATGATAGAATATACCATGCTTATTCATTTTTTGGAAGTTGTATATATGTTCAAATTGCGTGGAAAGCTTTCACATATGAGTTGTAAGCGCCTTTCCATGCGGCCTGTACAAAGCCATTTTCATTCCCCTAAACAGCACTGTTCTGAAAGATTTGAACAAACTCAAAATATTCTGAATATATCAAAGTATTTAGTATTATGGAATCGCATATCGCGGTTCCATGATACTGAGGGCAAGTACTCTCTTATGGTGGAGAAAGTCCAAAAGAAGTTTCTGAGATATCTCTACATGAAAGAATACGGGCATTATCCTTGGCTTTACCCAACCGAGTTTCTCCAGGGTGTGTACAATAGTCTAGAGACTAGAAGGAATGTGTATTTGATTTTTATCGATTGTTGCGCGGTATGATCGATAATCCTGAAATTATGCAGAGCATTGGTTTGCATGTTCCTGATAATTACATTAGACATCGTCAGCATAGATTGTTTCACATTCCAATATACAGGACCAACCTGCCGATGGTTATGCCTGTTGGAAGAGCCACAGCTATTCCGAACAAAATCGCTTTGGATATTGATATATTCCATGTGTCTGGGGGGGTTTTCCGAAGCGGGATTCTCCTACACCTTTGACCAGATTTTATGTTATTTTTAATTTATTAAATATTTTTATTTTGATATATACTTCCATAATATGTATGCCTTGAACTCTTAATTTGTAATGTACATATTATTAAATAAATTGAATTGAATTGAAAAAATAATATAATGTACAACAGTTGGTTTTGACGGGAATGATACCCCGCAACTAAGTGCCCACATACTTTCTCCCTCCCGAAATGTGGACTATTGTTCTTCGTTACTCTTTGGAAGGAATTAAAATTCCACAACCCTAGAGGACAAAGGATTGGTTTACCCAAGAAGATTAAGGGCGGAACTACAAAAACAAAACAAATTAAACATCATGAGGGTCTTAAAAGATTTTTCCACCTCTATATTCCTTTGTTTTCAACACACCCGGGTTGCTAGAAATTGCGGAAATTCAACGAAAGATTTTTTAATGGTGGTGAGCTAGGGCTTCCAAGAAACTTTTAAATTTATATTTTAACAAAAAAAATTCGTATACGAATAAGCGAAATTAAAATTTTAAACGACTAAGATGTGTTTTACAGTTCATTTATATAAAACTTCGAATTTTTGTACAAAAAATATTTGTAAACGCTAAAAACACGTTCACTGTAGTCAAAGTTGATTTAATTGTCAATAAGGGTCATGTCAATAAGATCAATTTCAATAAGGAATTATATACTTTTTATAGGTTTACTCTACGCTATTTAGTACGAGTATCTTCAAAGAATTTTAAATCATTCTTAGTTGAAATGATTCCTCAGAAACGTCATTCATTCTGGAACAGTCATAACGGAAGGTATACATACTTTTATGCATCCATATTTAATGAATCCGCTATTAAAGAATCTTTATCATGAATTTAGGCAATTAGGCAATCGTTGTCTGTATTTATATCGAAGCGCGATAAATCGCTTGTTTCTATTACGATTTAATATTTACGGAGAAAAGAATCTTCTTTATTTAGCGTGTAAATAATCATAAAAAACGGCAAATCGAGTTAAAAAATACAGTTTTCGTTTTTTTTAAATGACCGGAAAATAGTTTAATTGGTATCGTTTATAGCCGATTCAAAAGTTTGTTGCTTGTGAAGTGTTGATTTTCGTTAAATATCATGTAAGTACCTAATATAGGTAGAAGATATTTTATCAAACAGGATAATTTATTTATTTATTTAACGCTCTTGTGGGATTTTACAACACATATACAGAATAAAAAAAATTTAAAATAACATAAGACAGTTAAAATAATAATACATTTAAAAGTTACAATAATAATAGTTAAAATGTAATAATAATAATAATACAGAAAAACATAAAAACATAAGATAAAATAATAATAAAGTTAAAGGTACAAATAATAATAGTTAAAGGTAAAATAGAAAGATGACATATATATAGTGAAATCGTATGTTTAATATTTAAATTTACAATGATGTTCAAGAAAATTTAATGGAAGTATAAAAAACAGCACATTCATTTTACGTGATGCTCCGGAAAATGCCTTTTCTATTTTTTCGAAACTTGATGAACTAAATAAATGAACCGATTGTCCTACACATTCCACAAAGAAAAGCTTCAAATTACGGTTGAAAGCGAAAAGAGCGACCTACCAGGAGAATTGAAAAAGGAAAAAAACGGTGAACTTCACTGCACCCCTGGGTATCGTGAGAAAAGTGAAAACAAGGATGTAATCGAGTCACGTTTATTGGACTGGGTCCACGAACAAGACATGGTAAGCTAAACCTCCGAAATTTACTTGACATAAATCTCACAACCATATACCTTGTTGAGATTTTGATCTGAAAATGAACTCAGATTAGACTGAGATTGGTACGGAGAGACCAAAAAAGTTTCATAAAAAAAGCGGAATTTTTAAATTTCTCGGGCTGTATACAATTGCTTAATTGTCATTTGCACATTTTTTCCGTCGTATCGGTACATTTTTACCTATAAAAAATGGAACAATGATTTCAAATTTGTGTCCAAAACAATCTCGTTACTCAGCCTCCGTATTCGCCGGACATGGCCCCTGCGACTTCTTCCTATTCCTAAGACGAAAAAAAACATTAAAAGACAACGTTTTGCCAATACTGAGAAGATAAAAACAGAATCGCTAAAGAAGCTAAACGTCATACCGAAAATTGCATTCCAGAAGTGCTTCAAAGATAAAAAAAACCGACACAAGTGTGTTATATCTGATGGGGACTACTTTAATGGGATAAAATTGATTAAAGAGTTAAGGGTATTATTACGGTCGTTAGACATAGTATATATGTGTTAAATGAAACGGATACTTTATCATAGAAGAAGTGAACACTCCATAAAGTGCATATAATTTACGACCTCGGAAGAAATAATCAGTTCCGCCTCCACCCCCGCGGTGACAGGACGCTCTCCTGATGATGCTGTATAAGACTTCAACGAAACGTCGAGATTTGCTTCTCAGTGAAATATACGGTTCTTATAAAATATCCGTTTCATTTAACACATAGATAAAATTGATATTAATAAATAAATAAAGATTATTTTTTCAGAAAATTCCAATTTAAATGCACGAATAAAATACGAAAATTCCACGTATTTCTGAAGTGATATCTCTGTAGGCATATTTCGAGTGAAATCTTAGGATTCAACGAAATGCGTGCGAATCATTTCGTCTCTCAGAATAGTCTCGCGTGACATGGTGGCTACTGCTGCTTTTTGTCTTTATGCTATTAGCTAATATAACTTTATTGTATACACGAGTACATTACAAAAAAAAACTCACTAGACCATTGAAAAAACTAAGATGGAGGATGGTTACCATGCACCGAAATAGAACAAGATATGATTATATTATTATTTTGCTATAATTAACTAACTAACTAACTAACCATCACGCCGTTTCCCTGCAGGGGTAGGCAGAGAGGATTGAACTCCACACTCTTCTATCCTGGCACACCACTTTTGCTTCGGCCACATTCATACATCTTCTCATACACGTTCTACGATTGTTGCGGCTTTTAACAGGGCCATCCTCAAATACTTGTAGTACCTGATCGTGCCAGGTCTTTCGCGGACGCCCTCTATTCCTGTTGCCTTCAACATTCGCCTCATATATTTTCTTAACCATCCTTTCCTCGTTCATACGTTCCACATGACCAAACCATCTCAGCACTCCTTTCTTTATTCTATCTACCACACTACAGCCAGCATTGCATTCACTTCTAATTTGTTCGTTCCTCACTCTATCGACCAAAGATGTATTATATATTATATATATATAATACATCTATTATATATGTGGGGTATAAAAGCAAAAGCAGTAATATCCAAAAAAAAAATGTTTGTAGTCATCGAGGATTACTAATTTATAATGTACTGAATTCGATATTTTACAGGAAACAGCCTATAAATTTATAGGAAACATGATTTTGCTTTTATACCCCACATATCTAGTTATAGTGCCGAAAATAATAATAATTAGAGTTTGTATACATTATTTTTTAAAACAACCTCACTTAAACACAGCTGGCGGGTAACTAAAAGACCACGTGAGTACATGCGTGACTCTCTCACTACCTCGCGAGACCAGACGAGGCCCTTTGATTCCGCCGCAAAATACCGGCATTCGGCCGAGAGGTGGCGAGGTGAGGCGAGAGCGGGTGAGACGAGACGAGAGCGGGCGAGACGAGACGAGTGCATCGTGTACACACTCCCTCTCGGCACGTCTCGTGCCTTGGCGAGCGTGTGCAGCCGGCATTAGTAATTGATAAATAATATTTTGGGGGACATCACCGTCACGGTGTCTAGATCTTCTATCAAAGCCAATTTTAAATTCAAAATGACAATCGTTGCAAAATACTAAAAAATTATTTCACAAAGTAAACTTATTGTGAAATTACAGAAAATCTGTCTGGCCGATAGACATTTCAGTTCCGCGACAAGCCCATGGATACAAACAGAAATACGAGCGGCTTAAAATACCGTCCCACACAAACAAAACACGTAACGGAAGATTCCTGTAAAAAAACAATCGAAAAAATACATCTCTTGTAAATTTGTCAATATTTTAACGAGTATAAAGTAAAAAAACTTTACAAATCGTTGTTTTTTTAATCTGCTTTCATTTTTTATTTTAGGAGACAAACTATTAACACTTTATCTGACATTTTAAAGTACACACGACAGAAATGTTGCAAATTGTTAACTTATGTTATAGAAATTTTTGAAATATATGGTAAAGTGAGTGAACAATACAGACAGTGGAAGGAATGAAATGTTATGGCGTGATCTCTGATTCTGTCGGCAGGTACTGGTTGCGTCATTCTGCTCTGAGTGTAAATTACATCCATAGCTTGATCGCACTCAATTCTGTACTGTCCTTTACGCGCTTTCATAACGAATCTCTGAGAGAGAAATCTCATCCGTGTACACGCGCCATTACAGATTACCTTCACACCTTCGTGGTTGAAAAGTTGGAAACACATTAAAAAAGGGTGACCAAATTTTTCCGAACACGTATTTTGCGGGCATTTTTTGCGGACACTTTCGTTCGAATTTTGCGTTCATAGATTATTCTGGATAAAAAATATTTTTCATTAGATAAGGTTAAGTTAAGTCAAGCTACTCGTAGATATTATTTTTTGGTCAGAGTACTGTTATCTATCTTTAAGATTATTCCGGACAAAAAAAAATATTATCTAGCTCAACTTACTGTTTGTTGTCTGGAGGTTATGACTCTCACCCAGTAACACAGTGAGCGGTAGGTCCCCATTCCAGGAGACAAGCAAGTTAGTCTTATTTTCATCGAACAAGCGCATAGCTTCGTTTGAAAATAGTAAGAATATTGATGCAAAACGTATTCCGTGTTCACATCTCTTTCTTAATTTTCTTTTATTAGATCTGTCAATCTGTAGTACAGAAAACTACGCCTCCTGGTATGATGAGGTCCATCTGTCCCACCATCTTTTAGGTGGTCCTCCCAGTGAGCGTCGTCCAGAGGGGATCTCATTAGCTGCTGTGTGCACAGTCTGTCACTGTCCACGTGATCCTTCTAGAATCACCTTCTGGATCTACTCCATCGTGCTATGTCCTTTATTTTACAAGTTTTTCTCGTGTCTACATTTCGGACACCATCACGTAGCGTTTTTCCAAAAATGGATCTCAGAACCTTTTTTCAGATGTTCTGAGGACTTCTTTGGTACGGACAGTGTCAGCCTGCATATGTCATGATAGGTCGCACGCATGTCTTTTATATCTTGACCTTATTTTCAATACATATTTTTGTTCTTCCAGACTCAATTCTTGAGACGCCCCTATTTTTACTTCCTTTCTTTTAACTCGTGGCGTCTGCTTGCTTGCCGGCTTGCCGGCTTGCCGTCGAAAAAACTTTGGATCGATTTTTAACCCTTTTCCCGTGATCCAATCGAGCTGAAACTTGGCAAGTAGACTCGTGGCGACGATCAAGAAGATCTATCAAATTTTCGTCAAAAAAATTAATAATTATAGTATAATTTCAGATTTTTAGAAATTTTATTGGTTTTTTGAGGCCCGATAACGTCGCGGAATATTTTCTAAATTTGAATTACTCCGTCGGTATACATAATGGGTACTTCACTACGAATGACGAAAATCTAAATTGACTGACAAATGTGTTTAGAATTTAATCTTCAAAGCTTTTCTTATCAAAGCTCAAAACATCTGAAATTTTAGGACTATATTAAATTACTGTAAGTTTAGTGTTATGTTATATGTTTTAATTCGTCTTTAATTGTTGTTATATTTTACAAAGAAAGCGAGTACAGTAAAAACTTGGTTTTTAAGGGTTACTTTTTTTAAATATATTCGCATTTCTATTTTTAAAAAAATCTATGTCCGAAAAAATCAACATCTAATAAATTCTTTCCGAAAAAATTGTATTTTCGAGTTTGTCTTCGAGTTTTTTAAATCTTCGTCCGAACCATATCTGCATCCAGCGCATCCACCAGCAATGTAAAGTCACCCATACACAGACAGCACAGATGTAAAATAAGAAACAGAATGAATGACTCACATCATGACGTTGCGGAGTTTTTTGAGCCCGTTTCTTGGCAAAACCGCAATATTATTTAATGTATCCGATTCTGGGACCTACTCGTGTGCCTATATATAATATGTTATGTATGCTCGCACCTTAAAGCACATGTTTTAACGGCAAAACTTCGAAGTTTCAATGTTGAAGAGAAGTTAACGCCTTGTACTGGCGTCAACTTCTCTTTAAGTACTTGCCCGCATATTATTCAGCTTTAACGAGGCAGAGGTTTATCGTACGCAGTCTAAACTTCGCGTATGTAACGCGAAATTGGATACTAGAAATAAACAACAAAAAAACAATCAATCGGTTCGCCAAAATAATTTTGGTAGCCGTTCTCAGCCATGCTATTTTCGTGGTATTATTTTTTGTTACATTTCTCTTATTCCCCCGCGAATTTGCAACACTTCACTGTAGTCAATATCATCTTGGCTTTGACAGAATTCAAGTAATGTTTTGCAGGTGTTAGGGCCGCATTTAGTAATCAAACATAATAATTTCGTTGTCGGCCGGAGATGGGACTTAAACCCCGGGCCACCGAACACGAAGCAGCCGTTTCACGCATGTTGCAACGCATGAGCGCCAAAAGTATGGTATAAATATACACTAGGGCAGCTATACTCTAAGTGTGTTCCGCGGAATCCTAGGGTTGACTGTAGGGGTACCTCTCTCTGGTCGACTGTTCTATTATACCTCCCCTTAGTTAGATTTTTTTTCTTTTTTAATATCTTTTATTATTGTACATGTTATGTAAGTAAGTAATAAGTTACTGTTATATGGTACTTTTATTATGCTTATTAATAAAGAATACACTTTTAAAAACTATTATTTTATTGTAGGGTTCCGTCAAGTATTTCGCATTCCAAAAGGGTTCCGTCACCAAATAAGATTGAGAACGGCTGCACTAGGGCTTAGCAAAGACGCGAACCAATATTCCGTCATTTATTACGGGTTGCAGCTAGCCTTTCATAAAAACCACAGATTTTTGTTGATACAACCACCCCTTAAGGCTTCGTCACAACTTATTTTGTAATTGGATACTTCGCCATTATCATCCTCTTCTTGAAGAATAAAAGGATTTATTTCTTATCCGAGCTCATTTTGGTCTACATTTAATACTATATTCTACAATCATTAATAATGTTCATCTAGCGTAAGTCAACTGACAATGTAAACCATATATTTTGTAAAATTTAGCTCCTCGCTTCTATTTACAAATTGTGAACATTCTTTCGGAAATTTGTAATTTTTCGCGATTACAAAAAATGACGACCGCGGTTATTCCAACTAACGACTAATATTGAGCCTCAAAGGAGCATTAACTCTCGACCGAAATAATGCTAACAAAACTATCGTTACCAGACGTACTACAAACATACTACGATTATGCGCGTGTATGCAAACCTTTCTGACCGACGTTCCCCATTGCAGGTTCTGTCATCGGCGCTGGTGTGTTAAAAAATAAGACAAAAAAGTCTTAACTTCCCCGAAAACTCAGAAAATTGTGAACGGTTATGAAAACTGAGCACATTTTTAGAAGTATCAAGTTAGCTTTTAAGATATAAATATGATAACTTTCAAAAATCATAAAACATAATTCTCTATATAACTATTTCACTGACTATACCAGAATGCTACGCTACGCTAGATGTCGCTAACGAGTTTAGATTCGCTAACCCAAACATATTACGATTACACAATAATTTTATGTTGCGTAAGTTAAATAATAATTAATAATTTATTTTACGCAAACTTTGGTAGGACTAACTACTTAAAAAACTGCTTTGTAACTCGTTCCACCTCAAAATACAATCTGTTAAATTCTACAAATAATCTAGACATTTTCACTGACAATTTGCTTTTATTGAAAATGAAACTCCATAATCTCATTTATGACTATTGATTTGATACTTCTTTAATTGAATCCCACTCCCTCCCTCTCCCCACCCCTCCCATTTTATGCATTATCATAATTTAAATCTTTGAAATATTTATTATTTATCACATATTCTTTATCATTGTTTTTTGTTTAGTTTTTTTTTACCAGCTTCGAGGAATACTCACCTCATAATCACGAATATTTTTTTGATATTATATAAAAAATTTGTTTAAAATTGTACTGTATGTTTCCCAAATAAAATAAAATAAAAAAATAATAATAATAAAATAAATTTTAATTGGCATTTTGTAAAAAACTGAATTGAAGCTGAACTTCAATTGAATCTAAATTAAATAGAATTTCAGCAATTACAGATCATTTGGATTAACAGAAACGGTGATTTAATTCATATTTTAATGTGTGTGAAATATTTTTTACATTTTAGATTGATTTCGCAATATCTTTTGTGTGTTGTGGCTAATTAATTTATAATTAAGTTAATAACATATTAATGTAAAGCTGAAATCCAAACATAAAAAATCCGTCATTTTTCATCATCATCTCGATTATACATAAAAATTTAAAATATTTAAAACGCGCACCAAACATTCTCGCTTCTGAGCAACGCCGGAAGATAGCTTGACCATTGTAGACTGAAGATGTCAGGGAATTGGGAGCGACCGTGAATTCTTCTGTTTGGGATTATGAATTACGACGAACTAACGTGGAATATTACCCACATTGAAACGTTTCGAAATGTCTTGCCAAGAATTTATAAATTTCCTCAGGCGAACATTCTGTGTCGCCAGCGGTACCTCTGGATATAAATATCCACGGAAACACCTCATCTTCGGTAGAAAAGCGAATAAATATATTATGTAGGTACGTAAGTGCCGCCATACTGAATCATCCTTTAGGTGAAATGTCTCTCTGTTATATGTTGTATTTAAATTAAGTCATTCGTAAAAAATTGGGTGCCTGTACTTATGTAGGTACACGCGTTAGAAGTTATACTTATTTGAAACACAAATCACGTTCTGTGTGGTATACCTTGCATTGGGAACATAGTTGAAACATAGCTGGACATTCTGTCCAACTTAAGGCATAAACCACAAACTAGAATCTCCATCAAGATGTTGATGGAAACAGTTGTCCAACAACGGATAAAAATCTAAAATACATATTAAATACAGTGCCCACGCCACGTATCGAATCATAAAAGAGAAAATGAAACAGTTAGCACATAATCCAATCACCATAATAGTATATTATGACCTTGATTTATATATATATATATATTATCTATAGATTCAATATTATATTATATATATATATATATATATCATACGTATATATGGATATATATATATATAATATATATATAATATTAGTATATATACATAGTGTGTAACAAAAGGAACTTCTGGACTCTCTCGCGTTTTCTGTAAATGGTCTCCGTGAGAAGACCAAGGCCGACGTTTCGACACGGTATCACGTGCCATTGTCAAGGCTAAAAAGGCCTCAAAAGTTACGGACTAGCCGTACTTGTTCGCGGGTGACATGAAAGTCTCCCACCAATAAGGCGAGCCTACAGCCTATTTACAGAAAACGCGAGGGAGTCCAGAAGTTCCTTTTGTTACATACAATAACGCTCGCGGAAACCTCAAGCAAAACATATATATATATATATATTATGAAAATACGTCAGAAAATAAAAAATAAACAACAGAGCACGTGCAATTTTCATAACACCATATTCATGTTAAGATGTATAAACCTAAAGCTCCGCAAGCAATTAATAAAAACTTATGTGTGGAGTATTTTGCTGTATGGATGTGAGACATGGTGCATTGGCGACAGAGAAAAAAAACGATTAGAAGCCGTCGAGATGTGGACCTACAGACGTGCCCTAGGAATTTCCTGGAGAAACCACATTACGAATGAAGAGATTCTCAGCAGAATCGATGAAACCAGGCACATGATGAACACCATCTCGAAAAGGCGTGCAAAATCGATGGGTCATATTTTACGCCATGAAAATCTGCTCAAAACTATTCTGGAGGGAATGGTAGAGGGAAAGATTGCCAGAGGGCGCCCTCGCCGTGAATATCTTGAGCAAGTGTGCCAAGATAATGATGAATTGTGCCTCCTACACAGAGCTGAAGAGCATCGCCGGAGACCGAGCAGAATGGAGAAGAAGATGTGCTTTGCTGCAAACCAATCCCACGGACTGAAACCCAGGAAGGAAGGATATTCAAAAAAATTGACGACACACGAATGGAAATAAAAATATTTGTTTTATGAATAATTTATGTTTTATGAAAATATTTCCTTGAGGTTGATAATGCCTCATAAAGTGAAACATAAAAATTAAAAATATAGAACTCAAAAACAAGTGATTTTATTTCCATATATATATAATTACGGAGTTCTATAAACTTTCCTCTTGATATATATAAATAAACTTGACGTCGTCACTTATATGAATTGCTATTGGTTAAATACGCTCGAGAAACCACCATCTTAGCTTTGCTTGGTGAGTCAAGACTTCATGGTGTAAAAATCCTAAATTTTCACAAGTCTAAAGAAGTATAACTTTAATAAACTTAAATGTATATTACCGATGCTTGTCTTATTTTTGAAGTTGTCTTCTTTCGGTGCATTGAGGGTAAAAAAATATTGTAACGGAAGTTGCGCATGCGCAGCGTAGCGGGAATGAGACCATGAAATGTGCGCGCATCCATTTAACTGTCAAAAATTTATCCGCTTGAAATTAGTGTTCCGGTAATATAATAATGTATCGTCGACCATCTTGAATCGAGTATCAATCATAAAGATACTCAATTCTTAATCTGGTGAATAATTGATTATTGAATTGAAAGTTAGAACTGTTTATTGAATTACGATTTTAGATGTGCTGCGATGTTTTTTGCAAAAACGACGTTATTGTCAGATATTCGTTTTAAAAAACAAAAATCACTTTCATTCATTCGACATTCAATGAGGATGTCAAAGTTGTGTAGTTACGAAACTTTTGAATACGTAACCGTTTTAGGCTGAAAATCGATAAAGTATTGAAGTGGGTTTTGAAAATGCACATGTTTTTTAATTCGCCTGTGATGCTGCGGCTATAAATGTCTTCGAATCGATGTGAGACGTCGATTCGAAGACATTTATCTCTTATTTTAGCTATCACAAACCGATAGTTACATTTGTACGACTTCAAGAACAAATATTAATAATTTAACTAGATTAAAGTGTTTTGATTTATATTTATCTCCTATTTATATTTGTCTCCCTAGACATCGTATTATGTATTAATATACATTTTTATTATATACATATGTAAATATCAATTATCACAATAACGAGGGTTAGATAATGACGACATTTTCAACCCGTGGAGACCTGGGCAAAAATAACCCGGAATAAACTGCGATATTTAATTCTCACTCATACTGTTTGGAGAGTACTAGCATTAGTAATTTTAGTGTCACCAAATTCGTGTTGCATGACTTATAAATTCGAAATCTTGGATTGGTACTTAGTACCTAATCAGTTTTGACCCTGTTACGTTATAATTGATTTTGAACAGCGATAGAGTTTATCCCACCTTACCTAGACGTAAAAAATATCATTTTTGCAAATTATTATCATATTATCTAGTGGCGTAAAATACGACTCGCATGAGTTGCAATAGCACTGATGAGGTCGCGTTGGTCTAACATAAAGGTTTTTAAAATGTTCATATACGTCATACATTGGGGACAGCGAAATACGTAGTATCGTTTTCATTATTCTTAGAAGAAAGCTTCCAATATCAACCATTCTTAATAATAAATAAGCAAAAATGTTAAGTAAATAAGTAGCAATAACTGTATTAAATAAAATGGTGACGAGACATTAGTGAATGAAAAATAAACAATTCCTGACCACCGAATTTAGCTCCGAATTTATAAAATGGTTGAACCATTTTCGCATCCGGATATGTTTATGTGTAAATAACTATATCGTATAAAATATATTCCTATATAATTTATGTGTATCTACCTATTCTTCATTATATTCAATCTTCTCTAAATTGGGGGTCCACACAACACAAATCTTCCTTCTTCTGAAAAAAAAAAACCAACCTTCTGGTTTGTGTCTTCTGGGGTATTATGCCGTGTTTTTACGACCTTTCTGACCGACGTTTTGGATCCCATTGCAGGGTCCGTCATCAGGTCTGCGGGCCCTCTTCAATGATGATGATGAGCAAGCTAACAATCCATTTTGCCAATTTTTAAACGAGAAATTTAATGTTACCCGTGACTAGGAAGAGACAGGAGGAGATGGGAACATGCGTTTTACAAAAATTAATAATCTCACGTGTTACTTACTGGTTTTACATTACTCCGGTATGCTATCCGGTAAGAGCACCCACGCGTTTTACAATTTCGAATCAATCATAGATTTTTAATGCTAATAATAATAGTAATACTTACATTTTAATGTGGATTTATCGAACCAAGCACCCGTCACACATTTTTGACGTGAACTTTCCTAAAACACTGGGAAAAAACATTGTTCACAAACGGTGAAACACGTAAAACTTTCATTTTCAACATTTGTATCACAAGCGATCGTTAGCACTACCAGCCGTTTCGATATTCTATTTTCATGCACCGATTTGTAAAAAGATCGTCCCGGATTCTTAACACTAATTGCGCGGGGAACTGTCAAAATGGCTTTTATTTTTCGAATATTCTTACGAATTACTCGAGAACATAAATGAAAAAATGTATCGTTTCGCGCTTAATTGGAAGGTGGGGTTCGATAAGACGAGGAAATTTTTGCAGTGAACGCGTTCTGGATTTTTAAAAGCTGAAATATATTTTAATTGGAACCGTGTTCCTAAAATATCATTATTTATTTAGATATCGACACGCGATGCACCACTGGCAAATATTTTTTGAATTCATGAAAGCGAATAAGCCAAAAAGTTTATAAAACTTAAATAAGAAATGTATTGAGATAATTAACATGAACGAGCAACTGATTAAAAGGTAATTATTTGGGTCAGCATGTTATTTATTCTTTGATTACGTATCAATATTAGGAAAATTTCAATAGCAATTTTGATGGTGCTTAAATTTTAGACAATCCATATGTTTATCCGGGATATTATACGATCGAATACGTGTCTAACATTACGGAAAGCGTTGCGGACATACGCGGCACAATAACAAAAAATTTACACAACATAATGAAATAGGCCGTGTATGAATTAACTGTTTGATTGAAGTCATTAGAAAACAGCCCAACAGTCATTCATTGATATTTACTTTTTTAGCCGTAGCTAGGAATCAAAAATTGTGTCAAAACGTGGCAATTTTAAAGAAAATACAATTAAGACGAAAAAAGGTTTCACGGATTATTAAAAAACAGAAATGGGAAAAAATATGCAAGTGCATGGTGTCGTATAAAGCAAAAGATAAACCGCGCTCCAATTTTCTTATGTACTTCAGTTATTTTAAGATAAAGTGAGTATATCGATAAAATTTATGTTAAGATAAAGGGAAAATTGCCCTGTAATTAAATGTTGGATTGAGTTATCACAAGTTCTTGTTTTGATGATCTGTCATTATGATTGAGCACAACGCTTAAACGAAAATGCAGATCAGCACGAAATATGAAATTCTAAAATGGAACAGCATGGTCAAATACAAGATGGTCGGTGTATATTTTGACAGCGGTTAGCTGCAGAGATATGCGATGCAGTTTCCACACAAATTTCACGTGAGGTTCACCGTATTTTGGGAAAAATTCACTTCAATTTGATGGCGCGGCGGGCGGCGGAAGACTGGTCCGTTCCCGGCGCTGGAGCCGGCTGGCAGACAGAAATAGCCGGCCCCAGATATCTAGCCAGCAAAACGATCTGAAGCCGAGGTCTGTATTTTTAGTTTTCTAGACGATTACATCCGATAGATTCGCAGACGCGAGCGCGGCTGGGAAATTCTGCGTTCACGCACGTGGATTTAAAATGTTTGATTTATTATTATGCGTTCGCATCGCTGCGCGGTCGCGCATTCTGCACCGAAAACTGCACGTTATAAAAACTGGGGAACGCTTCTGCGAAGATGGGAATAAAATCAGCTTTTAGTGAAGCTGAATAAGATGAATACCATTAATGGATAATCGTATTCAGATGACGGCACAAAGCATCATGAATCGGAAAAAAATAGTATAAAGGTACCTTCTGGATCTTAACCCAACTTTACAATGACTCCCTTTGACCTATCTTCTAAGTGCTGGTTGTTTGATCATTGATAATGGTTGGGCAAAAAACATAGATTTTCAGTAGAAAACACAAAAATCTACATTTTATTACTATTACCATTACCAAACAACCGGCCCTAAGAATCCATTTTGTTTTATTTTCATTCCAGCTTGAAGGCAAACTTATGACGGATGCCAATTGCTTAGTTACAATTTTTTGTCTTTTTACGCCTTATTACAATAATTTATTACCTATAAATTTTACTTTTATCTTTACCAAAAAACTTTTATATAATACAATACAAGAAACTAAATTTTATTTTTACCAAATAATTTATTACCAATAATTTATTATCGATAAAAAGTTAGTTCTTGGCAAGCGTCAGCATTTTGAATTATTTTTTTTTGAAAATGAATTGTGAAATGAATGATTATTGTATTGTCATCAAGAATAAGTTTGCCTGCCAAATTTGAGTGTGATTGTTAATCAGGAAGTAGGTCAAATATTGATAACAAGATTCCTCGCTGACATACAAGTGAAATTTAATAAAATGTAGCTGAGAATTTTATTTATAATTTTGGTGTCTCAGATACCATGAGCCCGAATAGGGTTGCTACTTAACATCCAACTCAACAAAGTCACAAAAAAGATTCTTTTTCTCCAGATATTATTTATCCTCATTACTCAGAATCATGACCTCAAGACAAAATATGCAGTATTGAAGCCACTAAAGCCATTTTAACTATGTCTTGCAATTACCAGGTAGCAACCTGCAATGAAGGTTACCTTCTCCATCACATTCCAATTCCTGTTATTCCAATTCCTCATAGCTAAGTTGCTATTTGATTTTGTAAAATAATTTAATGTTTCTATCCCTATATATATTTTCACCTGAAGGCTCTTCTGATAGTTAGACTACCGTCAACATGGCCTTCAGAGTCATTGGAGTATGCAAAACCCCTCCAAAAACCAGCACGGTCTACTTCACCGACTCCACACGCTCTCAAAGCACTCCTCCGACCCTTACATTTGAAGAGCTATTGCGTGTGACAGAAAAGAAGTATGAGAAGGCTTTATAATGGTAATATCTAATCAAGCTGGCGTACATAGTCCTCGTTTCACTTTAAATCATATTCAGCAGTAGAAAGCTTTACTGTGGAACGATTCCAGTAATGTGAATACCTCAAATAACTACAACCATCAACTATACGGCTTTTTTTTATAAGTCTGTTTTTAGAATCTGTTGCTAGCATAATTTTTTTATCATTACAATTGTACTTAGATTTTTTAAAATGTTTAATTATTTAATGGATAGGTATTGAAATATTATTTATCACATCTTAATCAGCTAATATTGATTAATTAATTGATTATCAATGTGCTAAATTAACATTTATTTTGAACAATACGCTGCATGAGGTGTATGTAACTGATACTATGCATCATTGACATCAAGTGTGTTGTTGCATTACATTTTAGCATGAAGCAACCAATATAACTTTGTCTCTTTCTCTCATAGATGTCGCTAATGCACACCAATGAGTGTATCGGTACACAGCGGCACTTTCTTGGAGTGCCATGACCAAAAAATCAACCCGTAGGACATTAGTATTTTATTGGATTGTATTGACCAATGAGGAGTTAAAAAATTCCACTTATAAATAATTTTAGGATCCGAGCAGCCCATATTAGTAGCGATATCTGTATTAGGTCATAAATAAAACTAGAAACTCATTTTCAAATACCGTATATATATTTCGATGATTAGATCAAACATTGTATAGTAATATAGTACAAAATTGTATAAAAGTATAATATAAAAGTAAAAATGGACAAAATACTGATATTTTACATATCTTAGGGTAGTATTTTAAGATAACTAGGTACATTACATAGCTCAAATTATTTAATTAAATAAAAAATACATTATTTTCCTATATAACAGATGAATTTCCTAAGTAACTAAAAAAATTATTGCAAATATTTTTACTTATAAACTTTTTATTATTTTATTTCTTTCACATAAAATTTTTTGGCTGATCAAAACATTAAAGAATTATAGCTCGTTCTCTGAATATAAAAGTAAAACAAAAAACATTGTTTCATTCGTGAGATGGGTACAATCATATAAAATCAGCCACAAAATTTAAACAATAGTGTGTAATATTATCTCAATTTCAGGCGCATGAACAATGTATTTTTTCAATCAAATATTTCTCTCACATTCCAAATATTAACTCCCGTTTGCAGAGTTATTTTTCAATAATTAATTACCTAAATAATAACTTAAATAATTTACCAAAAAATATCCAAATCAAATTTTTAACATAAAAAAAGACTAAATTTAAAAAAAAAATTCAAAGCTTAACTTAGACATGGATAAGAAGGCAAAAATGACTAGAAAATATTTTACAAAAGTGAAAAATCTACGATTGTACATGCTTAGTGAAGTAACTATTGCATAGCAAATGTCTTAAGCCTAAGGTTGAGAGGCCCAGAATAATACTGCGTCTTACTTACCAAGTCAAGTCTTCTCGGCAAGAAAATCTTAATTAAAAAAAAAATATTCAAAAAAATTGCTCATCAATTCCCACCACAATCAATTAGGTATATCTAAAAAAAAAACTATTCATTTATTACTTAGAGCCTATCAACCAACAATCAGTTTTGAGAATAAATAAGAAAATTCTACTGTTATTTCATTTTTATTGATTTGGTAATCGTAATTACAGTGCATATTTTTAAAATTGTTACCAGATGAAACAGACATCTCCATTAATTAATAAGAAAACTTTTAGATCTGACACTTATTCAGAAATTAATTTAGAACAAATATGCTGCAAAAAAATTAATGGTTGCATATTAATAATTATGTACAATAATATTAATGAGAACACTGCTTATTCATTATTACCACCACTTAAAGCATGCCTCCATCCTGCAAAGTTTCTTTAAGACTCTGCCTAAATGAGTGTTCAGTATCTTCCACTCCGCACCTTCATTAGTTTTGCATTCAAGTTATACTCACAAAATATAACATCCAAATTTTTATTAGGCGACCGAGAAAGTTTTATGAGAATTTTTCCAACACTGAGATGATGACAAATTCTAAAGCACTTGCAGAAAGATTTGGTGTGACTATCAATTTGTGTTTGCACCGGGCTGGACAGAAAACGACACAAACATAGAGGGCAGCCTTTTAAAATTTTAGCCAGAAAAATCACTGCAAACTTTTTCGGCCACCATATACACTCATCAAACGTACACTCCTTATAATCAAGCAGTCTCCAAAATCCATAAAGATGTCACGGCAGCAGTTGTCAAGACACAATAATAATAATTGTCGTAACATTTAAATTACGTCTAATAAATGCATTTCGGTACAAACTAAATATTAATATACATATTATATATATACAGTACAGTTTTTCACCGCAATACTTAGTAACAGTCTCATGTATGGCGACGCTTAAAATAAATGCAACTGAGTTGCCTTGGATTAGTTTATCAGAGCTATAATACAATATAGAATATTTACAATTGTGGCCAAAATTTTGTTTTAGAAAATATGTTATCAAATTCTGCATTCAACATTGAAATTTTATTTAGCTTTATAATTGTAAAATTAAGATGATTGTTTTGCCTCAGCTCATCACAGAAACCGTTAAACTATGTTAAGACAACAATCCTTGTGATAACCCTGAAAGTTAATAAATAACTAGCTGTACACCGGTGAAAAATCACAGAACTTGAAATGGTTTGTGTCTTTGCTAAGCCCTAGTATATACATATAGTATATTTTGACTCCATCCCATCTAAAAGTGCGGAAAGGAGTCAGACAAGGATGTATACTATCTCCAGACCTGTTCAACAATATATGGAGAGTTCATGGAGTAGAGAGTAACTGGAATTGAAGAATGAAAATTGAAGGCAGAAAAATTTCTAATCTCAGAAACGCGGATGATACAACATTGATTGCTACATCAGAAGAAGAAATGGCTGCACTACTCAATCGTATTGAAGGAGAAAGCAAAAAATTGCATCTCGAGATAAATAAAGAAAAAACAAAGCTGATGTTTATTGACAAACATAACCAGCTTTCCCGGATGGATATCCCTCCAGCTCTTGAAATTTTCAAGGACTTTAATTATCTCAGATCTGTAATTATTGACGAAGGTAACTGCCAGCCAGAAGTCAAATAACGGGTAGGTATGTTAGAGAAAAGTTATATGTCCAGACATGAAAAGATATAGAAAGACCGCGCTATATTCAAAACAACCAAAGCCATTTAATATTCTGTCTCCATATTACAAGAACTCAAAATCAAGGAGAGACTCTTGACCACTTGTCTGAGACGAATTCTCCAATTTTTTGGACGTCTTGCCAGAAAAAAAGGATAGCCTGGAGAAGTTTGTTGTGGTGGGCCACATCGGGGGTTGACGAGGAAGATCCCCCAGGTTCAACAGGCCGAGTGGAAAAAGCTGCAGGACCTAAAATCTGCAGGATGCCGGAAAAGATGGAGGAGAACAGTCAAAAGTGCGGGAGGTCGTGAAGATCCTGTCATAAGGGACCGACTTAGATGGATGATAATTGATAACTAATTAATTCGATGTGATTAATAATACTAACAGGTATAATTAACTAATTAATAACACCTGAAGATGAAAGAGACAACGCTCCTCTTGAAAATATAGTAGTGACCAAATAACTCAATAATTACAAAGTTTAATTTAGTGTCTTTCAGTTTGTCTTCGTTTTTAAAATATGTGTGTGGTATACAATCCTTTTTTTTTATGTACACCTTTTCTGTTGGATTATCACAAAGAAAAGATTTTTTGTAAATTTTGTCAACAATTCTTCAAGTTTTTATTTAATGACTCGATCAACTAATTCGGGGCAGAATATGGGAGATCCTTAAAATTCTAAATAATTTTATCCTATTTGAGACTGCGTGTTATCGCAAAAAGTTATCTGATTTACCATCATATTTTGAGATGATTGACTGCCGTGTCTTGGAAATTCTTTGTTGTATTTATTGGGCTTCCGTGTGCTGATGATGAAGGTACTTTATTTAAGGTCGGCAGCACCACTTTGTAAGTGATTCTACAGACCACTGAATGTTTATTCACAAATTGAAAAAATACCTTAATTAATTATAGCTCTGATATTAATAAAATTCATTAATAATAATATTCAAATACACTGATAAATATTTTCACATTCAAAAGAATATTTGTAAAAATGTTGTGAAAATGGACGTTGAATATAATATTTATAAAATTGTTATGAAAATGTAAAATTCTAATCGAAACATGCATATATCGATGGGACAGTGCCCTCGCGTGTACAATATGGAAGGGGGATTAACACGCAAAGATCTAAAGTTAAACAATCTATATAGAAAATATATTTCATGTGTAAATACTTAAAACTAGCAATGATAGCTGCTATGTTACAATCCGTTTAATGGTTTTGTGTCCATTTTAAAATTGACTGTTGATAATTTAACAAATTGTGCAAATACATATTTTGCATATTCACTAAAGAATTTTTAACACAAACATTCAACAAGCCAAGGAAGAATGAACTAATTAAAGCAATTCAACTGGTGAATTTATCATTTTATCAAAGAGATAAACTTAGTAAAATTATAAAACCATTTGAAGCACTTCACAAAGGAGTCTGAAACATGATAAACATCACAGCTTCTGATCTTAAGATTAAAAAAGAAAAATCTTCACTTAGCGAGTTCTTTCTTAACGTCAATGAGTATTTTATTCACCTGCCGGGTGATGTCCGTGAATGTTGGCCTGTTGTTTGGTGACGGATCCCAGCATTTTTCCTGGTGAGTTATAAAACCAAATGTTATTTTAGTTAATCAACCTTTTTGAGAAAAATTACAGCTGGCAGAAGGCATCCGTTATCAACGAAGAGTAAAAAGGGACCCTAACAAGAATTGTAATCTGAATATACGCTTTGAGAATTTGTACTGTATCAGGGCGGTCACACATGACGAGAATAAATTATGTCTGTAGTGTTAACTTATACACAATTTATTAATTTAAAAAAACTAATAAACTTTGTATAAACCACATTCATTGTCAGAACAACGGAATTATTACTAAGAATCACTGGGAATCGTATAAAATTGATATAAACCTTCAAAATTTCCATTGAATAATGATCTCTTTCCATTTCATACACACAAATTATATATGTACATACATAGTTGTATTTTATTACAGATTACTATTGAAATTGCCTCAAGATTCTAAAACATAATAACAATTGAGGATTTCTGAATTGAAACAGTCTGGACGTTTAAGAATGTATTGGAAAGAACTGGAAGGATGTGCTACACAATAGTCTTATATTTTGAAGTTTGATAAAAGAAAACACAGCAGCGAAATAGACAGCGGTCTATGTGAATATTGATGACCAGCAATCAAAGTACCAGAGTACCTGCGTGCGAGGTAGTTGTAGTAGTAGGAGTGTTTTAGTAGCTAATCGGTGCGATAGAAACAACATAATAAAAAGTTCATTCAGCATAATAAAGTAGAAGATTCTCGGGTGATGATTGGTGTGAATTGCGAAATAGTGTTATAGTTAAGTTTGTGTCCAGTGACTTTGTGTATTTAATAAATGTTTAATTAATGCAAGAGTTTAATTTTGTCTCCCAGCATTGCGATTTGTGACAATATAAATACAAGTAGAATTAAATTACATATTAGATTGATAATGCCCTCATAAGGCGAAACACTTCCTGTGTAAATTAAATGAGTAAACTCAAAAAGAAGTATTTTATTTCCATACATGTAATTATGGAGCTTTACAAGCTTACCTCCGAAACAGTACAGACACTGAATATTTTTAATGTTAACCTGTTTCTATCCTGACGAAGATACAGTTGTGACGATGATGTTAAATTGACGACAAAAAAATCAATGTGGTTTATACATTGTTGAATTTGTTAAATGAATGACGACAAATTAATATTGCATGTCGTTTAAAATTCTTAAAAAATGTAAATGATATTTACCAGTAGTTCGACCAAGGGTTCGGGCATATCAGGGTGTGTCTTCCACTTGAGAGTATTATTCTTGAGATGTGTCAACACAGTTGTGTCATTCATTTTAATAAATGGCAACTCAGCTTTGTGGAATACCTGTAAATTATAATATTTTAAATGTGAAATTCAATTCATGAATTAATTATAATTTTAGAATATAATCCTGCATGACAAGATATAGACGTACCACTATAACTTGGCATGCGAGGGAGGGCGTCGCTGTCGTGTAACGGAAGTTGTCAGGGTGTAAATTTATTACACAATACATAATGTACAGAATGTCCGGTGACGGGTGTCATATTAAATACAGAAATTTGGTCGGGCAGCACTAAAGAAACCATGCAGTAATGGCGGCCGTTCTATCTGTCAAACTGTTAGACGGTAATATCGGTCCATTATTCGCTTTTTCAGCTTCGCAAAACTTTAATACTTCATTGGGAATTGTTCTTGCACCATCGCGGACTGTTTAGGATGTTTTGGACATAATAATTCAGTGTATATTGGTAATCAAGATGACACAGCTCGCGCTCAAAGACGAGAATGAACTGAATGACAGGGCGAGGGGTTACCGCCGGGTGCGGGCGGGGCAGGTTTTAGTTCAAAATTCACCGCACGCCAAGTTACATTGGGCAAGCAATAGTTTTGGACGTGATTATTATGGATTTAAAATATATTTACCTCCCAAACAGTACAGGCAAACATGTAGACATCCGATTTTGTGGAGTAATCTGCATCGTACACACACTCATAAGGAAGCCATCTCAGGGGAATCACCTAAAACAAAAACACTTATAGTCAAAGATCTCCAATCTCTTTTCTTTGCTTTTTCACAATCTCAAAACTCAGCGAGTGATTTTACAGCATGGGCATGTTTTCAATCAAAAACATAACATGTTATAGTATTTATAAACATTTTAACATATTGTCACGAGATTGTAGAAACGGAAAGAGTTACATGTAATACACTCGTAGCACATTTTACAGTAAATTAGCAAGTACAACTAGTATCTCTGATACAAGGGAATAAATCAGAAACTTCTCGAAAAACAAGAATATAATACAAACCCGACGTGCAGGAACAGTCTAATTTCGACATTTGGCAGTCACAGATAAAGTGAAACAGACAGGGACTGGAATTCTCTGTTGTGCTGAGGACGCTACAATAATAGCGGAAAACAAAAATGACTTACAGAGAATGCTCACGAAGTTGGATGAATCCTGCTCAAAGTATAATATGATAAGCTCCTAATGAAAAAAAAAAAGTATGACATTCTCCAAAGAAACAAAATGTATGACATTATTCCAAAGACCCATTAGAGTGCAGAATTTCAGTTCAGATATCTTGGCAGTGAAATGCTCAACTCTCATGACCTACCCAGAGAAGTTATGCCTCAAGTGGATAAGGCTGCAGCTATGGCAGGCTGCCTGAGAAATATTGTATGGAGGAATAAAGATATTAAACCAGATAGCAAGAGATACTCATTTATAAGACCTGTGTGCGACCTATCCTCACATATGGCATTAAAGCGAGGGCGGACACTGTCACGACAAAGAGCATCTTAAGAATAACTGAATCTGAACTTCCGAAATTGAAATTCAAAATGATAACTTTGCATGCTATTGCTGGGAAGACTCTGCATCGTGTGAGGAATACTACGATCCGAGAGGTCTGCGGAGTTCAAGATGTGGTCTGATGAGGGCGAGGATATCGTACAGAGAATGAATACAACAAGAAATCCATACATAGCTCTGCATATCACACCAGATAGACAGCGTCCACCAAGGAGACCTCCAAAGCGATGGAGAGATAGCTGGTATTCAGCATCACAAGAAGAAACTCCTGCACAGATATTGAGTCTAAAGAAGTTAAAGAAGACTGAAGAAGAAAAGACATCGACGGGCGATTTCAGTGCGGATATTGGACCAGTGATAAAGTACCTACCAACGTGAGAAAAGTGTTTTATAGTGATCATAGCGATACAAAGGACTTGAATCGGAATTTCTAGATACACGTGGAAGATTCTCGAGTGATTTAGTGTTAATTACATAATAGATCTCCAGTTAAATTCGTGTCCAGTGATTTTAGTTAATTAATAAAAACTTTCATTCATTTCGAGTGTTTGATTTGTCTCCCACCACCAAGATGACCCCGTGACAATATTTAGAAACTTCATGACTGGGAATTGTAAAATTAAAAATAATAATAACCTGATTAACATGTTTGCAGTACTCCTTGCTATAAGTGTCCTTCGTCAAGGCGGGGATGGAAATCTTCACAGTCAGGCGAGATGTTATCAGACAATTCCTGGTGGCCAAGTCCCTGGAAAAAAAAAAAACATATTTTTTTACAATACATTACATTTAATTGATAAATACATACTTGCATCTGCTTAAATTACATTTGTAAACTTTGCCCGCCTCAACACAAAGTTTTTAATGAGACAGGCATAGTAAAATTAACCTAAAGTTACGGACTTTAGGTTAATTTTACTTACAAAAGACAACAAAATTATTATATTTAGATGATATTTTAATACAAAAAAAAACAAGTTACAATCAAGTAGATATGTATATAAAAAAAAATAAAACACAATATGCTTCTATAAAACTTTCATAAATTTAAATTATGGTGTTGACATTGGTTTAACCAGTCGGATGCCGGCCTTACGTAATGCGGAATGTACCCTGTCTGCCGCACAATTTCGTGCACGATTGCTGTTTTTTAGACACTTTTTTGTGATGGTTATATTCATGTAAAAATCAAGAATAATCGCTAAGAAGTTGCAGTTTCTGGTTTCTCAACATAAAGACTTCAATAATTACTTATTCATTAATTATGAAAATAAGTAACAAAATTTACTGTCAGAAATGTACGCACATGTTTATCGAATAAAACCATGGAAGCAATAACACTAAAGATATTGTATTTCAATATTTTCGTCCTAAATATATCAAAGAATATAAAAATACTTAATTTTAACACTTTTTTATTTAAAAATAACACTTTTTTTAACAAATAAATAACGCAAATAATGCGTGGTTCGAAGTCGTCATTTGGAAAGATTTTTTTGTCCAGTTTGCGCGGCAAATGAGGTTACTTGACAAATAGAACTCGTTCATTCATTCAAAAACTTGAGATACAACCAATGATAAACTTTAACTCATGAACGCAGGTAAAATAAGCCGAATTCACATACGTGTCTAGGGAGCGCAGATCTGCGCTCCGGCACATAGAGGGTACAAAAGTTTTCGTGCAAATCCGGCACCCGACCGATTAACCGCATCCCTTGATTTATTATATTTTCACAATTGTATGAACTGTCGATGACTCTGCCAAATTATTGTCTTGGCATACGGTCTCAGAATTACCACCTACCTCTATTTCAATAATATTTTGTTACATTACTAAACTAAGTGCTTCCTGTGTTTCTTTTTAACACTTTCGCATCCACTGCTTGGATTTGGCCTTTTTGGTATCATAATGGTTACACAATTATAAAACATATTATGTCATTTTTATTAAAAGCTGGGTCAAGCTACATGTTTTGCCGACTAAATAAATTTATTCTAGCACAAATTACCAATTACAAACCGGTATGGTCATTAGCATATTGAAAGCCCCCAATACCATATTTTAGTGTTGCATCTACGAAATTTTAAAACACAGCGTAGACCCGCATTACCTGGACTTCTGGGCAAATATCCAATAGGATTAAATTAAATAACTCACTTGTGAACCATCCTAGCATCGGCGATGGCCTCCATACCCCTCGCCATGTGGTGCCCCATAGCCACCTGCTGGCTCAAGTTCAAGGGGGACGAAGGCTCCCTCGGTTCCAGTATAGTTGGTTCGCCCTTTTGGTGTGCGACAACTTCGTCGGGAGTGCGAGTGGCTAACAGGAATTGTTTGAGGTCTCCCTGCAAAAGCAATGTCGATCACTCAGTAAAATATTAATAAAGTCCCTCATACTAGGTGTCAAAACCAGACCACCAAAATATATAGACATGAACTAACGTAAATTTGTTGGTACACGTTCTGGTTTTAATACGTTTGACTTGTTTAAGATCATACTAAATACTCTTAAGTATAATGTCCTAGTAAATAAGTTGCGCTTTATTACAAAAATATGTTTTTACTTGAAAATTAAAATTTTTGATAGAGTGCAAAATGAATACATTAGAAGTTAATGTAAAGCTAGCTATTGCATGGTAGACACAATAAAGAGAGAATTGCTGAGATTGGCTGGTCAAGAAAAAAGAGAGGATCGTTAAGACCAATATTGAAGGACGGCCTTGTTAAAGCTTAGAGAAACATTAGAGCATGCATGAGAAGATATACTCATGTTGCCGAAGGAAAAATGGTCTGCAAATATATAAGCATATGGCATCCTATCCTCTCTGTCTATCCTTGTGGAAACACGGCGTAATGGTTGGTTAGTTAGTTACCTTAAATTAGATACTATACTGGTGGTCAATATCCGAATACTATTAAAGGACTATAAAAATGTAAGATGAGCTGGACATACCCAGTCAGTGTACTGAAACAGCATGTAATGCGGGTCCCGGTCACTGCATAAGCCTATCACGGCCGCCACGCTGTCGTGCTGCAGCCGAGAGAAAGTATCCAGTTGGCGCTTGAACTCTGCCAGCACCGGCTCATCCTGCTGGTGCT
Organism: Agrypnia vestita; assembly: GCA_016648135.1. Classification (NCBI taxonomy): domain Eukaryota; kingdom Metazoa; phylum Arthropoda; class Insecta; order Trichoptera; family Phryganeidae; genus Agrypnia; species Agrypnia vestita. The sequence continues at coordinate 48,405 of JADDOH010006931.1, read as the reverse complement.
GCAGGGCCTTGACCATAACCGTGCGGTGCACCTCATGCGGTAGAACGGACGCGTCATTGATAGTAGCCAGAAATACTTCACCAAATTCACCACGACCTGAAAATAAATTATTAGAATTAATAATGACATAATTTGGAATTAATTCCCTACAATACATTGTCTAAACGCAACATAACGCATTACCTAGTGAATTAGTGAGTCTCCAGTAACAAACAAAAAAAATACTAACAAAAGCTTAATAGCTCAATAGCTATATAAACCATGATGCTTCCCTCCATTACAATATCTTTATACATTATCACTATCTGTATACAATTTTTCCTCTTCTGTATGCTATTTTTTTATTAAACCTTGTTCTCTATAATAATAGTTTCTTACAGTACTGTATAGTATTGTAAAATTATATATTATAGCAAATTCTTTGCAATAATGTATTATAATTAATTAAATAAATAAATCAACTCCTCTAAAGGTAATCCTGGCCAACAGATTAGGATCCATCGATCCATGTAATATATGTGTATATATATAGCAGGGGCGTGCAGTGAAAACAAGAAGCGTGACTTTTATTTAAACATAAACATTTGGAAAAAAAAATAAGTTGCCATTCCAACAACTCGAGTTGACCCGATGGCAGTCTAACTCAAGTTACTCGAGTAAATTAACTCGACTCGCCCATCGCTAAGTGTCATCCGTTGCCTAATTTTGAAATTTCGCTAACATTGAACTCTTACATTTGATTTCCATGAACCTTCAACTTAAAACCGGTTTCATTAACCTTGTTGAATGTTAACAATATTCAAATTAAATTTGTATGTACATTTAATGGATTTTTATTATTTTTTAAGGAATCATCATGAGTAACAAAATCCATCCAATCGAATTACATTAACGGCTTGAAAACTAAACAGAGAAAAAAGTTGCCAGATTTAGTATTTTCTTATTATTAGACTAAAACTAAACTGAAATTCAAAACAATAAAAGACTTTTTTACACCGCACCTGTACCCGATAAGGAATAATTAACAATATCTAAAATAACAAACATAAAAAATACAATAAATAAACAATACACTACAATTAAAAAAGTTCATGGAACTGAGCCACTCACCCAGCTGATGAAAATCCCCCAGAGCTTCCCGGCTCACAGCCAGCTTGCCGGCACCCCCGTGAGCCCTGCGCCCGCTCTCTGAGTGCTCGCCCCCACTCGTCCCGCTGGCCGCCCTGCCCGGACCTGCGCTGCCGTTGCTCTTGCCCCTATCAGTCACTGCATGGCTATTGTGCTCAATCAGCTTGTCATCCTCTTTATCATGGCACTCGTCGTCCTTATCTTTCAACTCCATGTCACCGTTCTCCAGCTTCTCGTTGGCTGAAATCAATGTGAATTGTCTTACTGAGCTATACATTATAGTGTAATTGAATAATATGAAGTCAGACAATCTGTAACTCCAGAATTTAACATCCAAACTGGCGACCTCTATTGTAGAAGAAGAGAACACTCCACAACAAAGTGCATACAATTTACGCCCTAGAAAGCAGCACCTAATCAATCCGATCTCCGCCTCCGCGGGTAAAGGTCGTCCTCGTGATGACTTTGGATAAGTATCCAACGAAACGTCGAGATTCGCTTCTCGGTAATACATACGGTGCGTATAAAATATCCGAAATTACAGTTAAATATCCAAATTTGATAGACATGGGCAACAAAAAATATAAGGGCTGTTTGGAAAGTAAGCTCCATTGTTGCATAGTGTGAGTACAATGAGAGAGGTAGCCATTGCGTATCAGCTGTGTAGGTACTGTCTAGTGTTTACTTATTATAACTCCAAAATATGAGTGACGCAATAGAAAATCATTGAATTCATGGAACGTGGTACAACTATCACTTCTGAAGACTATGAGACTTTAAAAAAAAGCTAAGAAGAGCCATACAGAACAAACGTTATGGCCTTCTGACATCAGGTGTCGTGTTTTTGCATGACAATCCTCGCCATCCCAGGTATAGGCACAAACATCCGGACTTGGAGTGATTTCCACCTGTTAACCCACTCCAAGTGATTTCCACATATTCGCCCACATGAAGAAGTGGCTTGGGTCCCAGCACTTCATTGATGATGAAGATCTTCAAAACACTGTGTCAGGTTGGCTATGTTCCCAGGCGGTAGAGTTTTATAAAGAAGGTATTTCAAAATTGTTTTAAACACTATGACACATACTTAAATTGGAATTAATGCTAGAAATATGAGATTATCTCAAGCAGAAAACAATCTTCAGAAAGTGAACCATATTACATATGACCTTGGATGAACAAGGTTTATCTATCATCTAAATTTACTTTTTAACTGAAATTTCAACAATCATTTTCATTTAAAACTGTTACAAACATGTCAAATTTCCTAGTAGTTTAGGGGGTATCAAGAAAACAATCTACATAATATTATAAATGAGTAATTTGTTACATTTTTTAAATCAAACAAATAAAATATATGATATGCCCAAAATCAGGAATCAATTAACCTTATCGTTCTAAATTATAAACCTTATCGTTCTAAATTATACAGTGAAATTTTTGTAAATATTTTACCTCAAAGGTAACAAAAATGAATACAAATTCAAATGTTTGGAGCTCTATATTTCAGTTTGATGTACCTACATAAATGTAAAACCTGAAATGTAATATGTGTTCCGGATGGGAACACCTTTTTTATGCGGCTCAGTAGTCTTCGCTGGTGGGGCAGAGATCGCCACCAGAATTTGCTGTGAAGCTCGTAGTCCGTGGATATGCCAGAAGTCAAACGCCGAAGTAGTGCTTTTATCGTATTAAAGTCGAAGAAAAAATCCGAAGCGAAGTCCAAGTCAGAAAGCAGTGGTCACAAAAAATCCAAGAAAGCAGAGTCCAAAGTAGGTGAGCAGGGGTCAGAAAGAAAAGGCAGCAAGAAGATTGTCCAAATAGCGATTCTCGTACCAACGCGAGTGGCGTATCTGTGGTACTCGCTCAAAAAATGCATTTTATTTATACCAAATTCAAAATTTCACAAGATTGCGTCACAGCATTTTACAGAAACCAATGAGATTGCGTAATTCTGGGAAGGCGCCGCAGCGCTCCCAGCGGCCGAGCGGTGAACTACGTCATTCGCGGTTGCACAATTTCACCGCGCGGCAGATTTCATATGACAGACAAATTAATTCATAAAAAATGCATTTTAGCTCCCAAGAGACTAATACTGTGTTATTTTGTAATAACAGACCTAGCAGATGATAATAACACAGTTATTTGGACGGGCTGGGTCATACAAGGCCCAAAAAACTAAAATTAAATTCGCCACAAACGGCTCAAATTTTCAAAAATTCATAAAAAATCAAAAACAGCATTTTTACAAGTTTTGCTATGACAAATGTAATTTGCGCATGCAAGCGCTCATTTTAACAGTAATTCCAAATATTTCAGGTAAATATTTACTGAGTTATAGGCATTCAAAAAAGCGCCAAAAACCAATTTTTTATTTCACTCTCAGGCGCGCCTATATCATTCCACATGTATAAAAATACATTTTCCAGACAGGCATTCAGTTAAGGAATGCAATGACACTACATAAGTAGGAATTCGTCCACGGTAAGCCGCTCTGATTATCGATTAAAATTCGACTTTTTAATATTCTCCACGGCGAGCCGTGTGCGCGAGCTTACCGCGACGTGGGCCCGAAAACAGGCGTCTACCGTTTCCAAATCGAGAAAAATACAAAATTTTTCTCACGGTCTTCCAGTACTCATTTATTTCATGATGACCATCTCCACGATGGCGCCCGGTGCAGGCCTTCGGGCCCCCGTGGAGGGTATCCCATATACGCATCTCAGACGGGGGCTCGGAATTTGAGTACTAGGCGTTAGAAGTTATAGCCGGTCAGGTAAGTTTGTAAAATCTGAATATTCAAAAAACATCTATTTGCCCGTCGGCGGATTCAACGGCGGAAAGAAAGAGACGAGACCCTCTGCAGCGAGACTCGTCTCCCGTGTTGGCGAATATTGCGTGCCACACTCATGCCCATTTAGTGTTGGCGAACATCGCGGGTACCGCGTGCCACACACATACTTTACTTTGGGGCGTTACATCGCGGAAGAATCCCTTCGGCTCAAACTTCTAACCTTTGTCCACGCACCAATAGGTGCCAAATAAAAAATTATTTATTTCCATTTTATTCATAAAAATTCATAAAATTCCAATACATTTTTCTCATCAGAGATTCAACATAATGCACATGACAATATTGCATACAAAAAAGGGCGCCAAGCGCTGCTTCCTACAAGGCATCAACATATTTTTTAAAATATTTTCATAACATATACAAATTCCACACATATTTGTATCGACACTTGTAGCTGGAAATAACATCGGCGGCCAAACAGGCTGCATTTTTCATATTCATTTAACAAAGGGCCAATCTCAGGGCTAGTGTCCGGACGATGTTGTTCTACAGCTAGTTGGAAGCAGTATGCGCGCGCGGCCCCCCTCCAGTCGCGGCAACACCCGCTGGGCACTGACTTGCGCGCGCTCCGAGCGGCAACCCGATTTTCAGTAGCGGCATACACGCCTCGTCTCCAATGCAATTTTCTGTATGTAGCGGCTGATTTATTTTGGACACGCGCCGCTCATAGTGGTCATGTTATGTTCTCATTTTTTACATGGCTCAACCCTGTCCGTTCCAATATGTGTAATGTGTAAATGTAAAAGTGTAATGTAAAAGTGATGATATCTTACATAAATCAAAAGAAATATATAAACAAGCCTTTGTATTGTGGTCAACTGAAAACTATTTGTACTCTTACCCAAGCTGTCAGCTAGCTTCCTCCTCCTCCTGATGCGGCACCACAGCATGAGACCAACCACCAACAATATGTACGCCCCAACCACACTCATCGTTATCAAGATGGCCTTCGTGATAACGCCGTCTTCGCTGTTGCTCACCATGCCCACTAAAAAGCATAATTTAGCCATGTATGTACTTCAAGATCATAAAACCCAATCATCGTCATCTTCTATGCTTCGAGGAGTCAACCAGAAACCGGTTTATACATGTGGATTGGCATATTGCCCATAATACTTATAAACGTTAAAATATTCTGATAATGCTCTTACAAATGTTTATGAAGTTACATTAAATTAAGTTATTCAAAGCAAAGAGAAAGAATATTCAATCCTTTTCTCCTAAAACCCTTTTAATATAAGCATTTCCATTCAACAATCCCACACGCTCTGAGATTAATTGAAATGGAATCAGTCGAAAATAAAATTTCCCAAAATTCTGTATAAATGTCACATACACACAATGAATTTTTTAAATTTCACTATTTTTACTATTCTAAATCATGTTGAATATTGAATAGGCAAGTCACAAATATAAAAATGTTTAAAACAGTACTTTGGTGTATGAAAAAATTAATTTGTTTTGGTTACATATTTATTACGAAAATGGTTTCTTTGATTTGTGAAAAAAGCAAGTATAGATTTTTGCATTTTCCACAAATCGAACAACCTGTTTTCACCAAAATCTATGCTTTTTCTTAACTTTTACTACTGATCAAATAACTCTAGCCCTAAAAGGAATCAAGAATATACATATAAACCAAAAGTGTACACAATCTATGCCACTACTAATAAATGTACAGTCGAACTCGGTTATAAGGAACGCGACGGGACCAACTAAATTTGCTCCTTATAGCCGGGACTCCTTATATCCGGGATTCACTTTTTTCAATTTTTTTTTATGATTGTGTGATGTTATTTTCAAGAGCAGCTAAATAAACATCCTTATCTTTCCAGAGTGATGAAACTGTAGAAGACATTGTGAAAACTTTTTACATACTTTTGACGTCGATAATTTCGACTTTTTTGCGAACCTAGAGACACTTTCGTTTGTTAGTGAACATGTTTCCGATAGAATAATTCGCGTTTAACTGATTAGGCTTTTAAATGCTAATACAGTTAACTGCATAAAATAAACTGTCACCATAAACATTTTGGAAACCCCCAATAATCGGAATTATATGACCAGTATTCTCGACCTTCAGTAAACTATTGCTGGCCTGCGCACGTGGGATTTTCGGACACAAGTTTGTGTACATCATAAAATAAACCCTAATTAAGTGCGAGTCGCTTTAAAAGCAAAGTGAAAAAGTTCATTGTTACGAGTACGTATTTGTCTTTTTTTCTCTAACCCAAGCAAATATGTTTGCAGAGTTTCTAAAATTTGCTCCGTATATCCGGGAATCGCGCTTCTTATAGCCGAGACCGATTGTATGGGAATATGCGCAAATCAAAACGAATTCACAGTTTTTCTTATTATAGCCGGGATCTCCTTATATCCGAGCTCGTTATAACCGAGTTTGACTGTACTTTGAAACTAAACTAAAAATATAAATTTATTCTGAAATTTAAAATGTGAACACAAAGACCCAGTCATATCAACTTGGTTTATAGTAATCTTTCATTTAAAGCACAGATTTTTACGAAAATAGGTTGTCTCATTGGTGAAAAATGCAAAAATCTATGTTTATAATATTATGTTCATAGGTATTACTGAAAAGTAAATTGAGGCTCTTAGGCTAATATTATATTAGTGGGTGTAAGAAGGTTGATAATAATTACATACAAACCAAGTTATATTATGATGTGGTACAAAAATTATAAAAAATATTATGTAACTTTGTAACTTGTGTTAAAAATATTATGTATTATTGACAGTAATTGCTAAAATTTTGATACTTAGGTTGGGTATGTAGTTGCTATTTTATCAGAAATGTTAGACAAACCTCCGGCAGCTTGCACCACCAATATGATCTCTTCCCTCCTCAGTCCGGCTGAGTTGCCCGCGGTGCACCCGTAATGGTCGCTGTCATCCATCCTGGCTGATTTTATCAACAGCGTCCCGTTGTCCAGTGGCTTGATTCTGGAACACACATGCAGGAAATCATAAATACATCACACAATATTATGTTCACAATACTTTTGTTATATTATATTTACTCTGTAATTAATATTTTTTATCTCTGTTATTTTATACATACATTTGTCATTATTATGTTATTTTATATTTACTTTGTATTTTACATATTTTATCTTTGTTATCTTATACATACTTTTACTTACTTTCTCATTTTATATTATAAGGTCTTTTGTGCAACATCAAATTACTGTAATAGGTTTTGTAATTGAAATAAATAAATAAATATGAAACAAATTTAATATTTTGAATATCAAACTACAAAACTTTTGATTTAACACTAGTTGTTAAATCAACTCTTAAATCTTTTACCACTGCTACCAAACAAAAAGACTTCATAGCAAAACAGTCCCTCAAAACAGAGATAAAAAAAAAATTGATGTGTCCCATCATAATACACAAGCAGAACAGAGCATGGACCGCTTGCAGCTTCAAATAAGGCACTCATTCTCTTCTAGACTGCAATGGCATAGCAAGTGACGCATGCCCTTAACCATAACTTAGTAAACTATATAAAACCAACTTGTAACTTCATTGAAAAACTCAATTTCTATTCTGTCAGTAGATCTTTCTCTTTAGTATTACCTATGTGCTCCACTTGCTTGCAATATTTTACACAACATTATATATCGCACACAGAGGAGAGCCCTTTTAGAGGCGGAATCCCTTTGGACATTTCATCAAATCCTAATACGTACAAATTTATTAGAGAGCAAATTATAAAGTTAATATATTGGTACCTGTCTTCCTCCTCTGCGACCGCTCCTATCCGCTCTAAGTTACGGTCCCACTGAGTGCGAGGGGAAGGATCGCCTTCCGCTACGCAGTGCAGCCACACGGGATCACCCTCGTTCACGTCAACAATCTGCCCGGGAAGAGGCGAGATAAAACGCGGAGAAACTGCAATAAAATATAAATATGAAATTTTTAGTTAGAAAATAAATTTATTTGTATTGTCATCCATGTATTGAAATCCAAATGAAACAAAGCACTGCATACAAACATAACTGGAAAACTATTCCGTAATTCGCACGGTTTCGACCACTAGAAATACATATATTCATTCAGATCACAGTTCACTTGACAATTCGCGTTTGTTCACTTTCTGTGATTTTCCCTCGCGCCCACTGTGACGCAACTTAAAATAAATATTTTCTCTTGAATATTCCCGTGCATTCCACCAGTTCCTAGTTGTTCGCAAATAATCTAAAACTTCCAATGTTCGGAAACCTTTCAATATATGCAGTTTTTTATTATTTTAGAATGTCATGACAGTATTGTATGTACATATTTTCCAGGGGCGTGCAGTGGGAACAAGAAGCATGACTTTTTCCTGAGCATATATTTTGAAAAGAAACCGAAATAAGAGATATATCTCGTAATATTCAAACACAATAATTATGTAACATATTATTCAGATTTTGATATTTCATAATATTCTGCCAGATTTAATTTCGATGTTTTTTTCCCAAATATACGGTTAAATAAAAGTCATGCTTCTTGTTCCCACTACATGTGCCTAATATTTACATACTGCCATCACACAGGGAGGAATGAATTGTGAAATAATGATAAGTACCCTGGATTCAGATACAATGAATGATATATGTATATACCCAGCAAGAGAAATACCCACCAACAACATCAATCTGTATGGTGGTGTGCTTGGTCCCCTGCAGGTTTGTGGCTGTGCAGGTGTAGTTCCCCTTGTGCTCCCTGCTTATCTTAGAGAACAGCAGGGTGCCATTCACCGATTGCACATCCTCGGGCAGTGAAGAGTTGAAAGACTGAAATCCAAAGATGAAAAGTGTATGTTATTTTTAGACATGAGTATCATAACCTATCCACTATCATTTTAGTGGATAAATAACCTTGTGTGTTTAATAGAATCGTGGATCATTCATTACCTTGTACCACGTCACTGTTGGAGTCGGAGTTCCCTGAACCTTGCAGTGCACCTTTCCTGTCGAGTGCAATTCCAATCGTTTACTTACGGGGGCTGGAGAGAATTTCAACTTCTCTGAAAATGGTAGATTACAACACATGATGATTCAACACAACAAATGATTAATAAAAATGTAGATAATTACGGCACAAGTTTATATGAATGACTCTATGATGACACTGGTTCTAAATTGAGGGAGTACTCTATATAAAAATTTCACTCGAAATGTAACAGTTTTAAATAAAATTCATTCACATCAATAGCAGTAAAATATTTAGGGAAATTTGTCGGAATTTTCCTATAATAAGTGATGGTGAATCGTTTGGAAATGTTGGTGAACCATTAGGATAACAATTATCAGAATTGACATTAACTAGTTTCGCAACGGAAGGTGATCACTCACTTTCAAAACGATAGCCCAACCTCTATAAAATAAAAACTTTTAGTGACAATCACTGTTTCTTCATTTAAAAGGTAAAGTTCTGGTTAAAATTTTATTTATGTGGGCCTGTTAGCGCGCTCATGGTGCGATATTATTGGTGCTCGTATACACTACAGTATGGATTGGTGCTCGTATACACCTTTTAGGGCTGCAGTCACGGCGGGTACCAGTCGGTGGCAGTGCGGGGGTAGTGATGTTGGGACAGGGGTTATTCTTTTGTCAATTTAATGCATGAAATACAAAAAATTTCACTCCAAGGCCTCGGGTACGATACGAGCGGCAAGCGGCAGAGCGTCAAGGCGCCCGAGTAGTGAAGGAAGCCGGCCACGATATGACTAACCTCAGCACTGTGCTGTCAATGTGACCCTTATCACTCGGGCGCATTGACGCTCTGACGCTCTGCCGCTAGCCGCTCGTATCGTACCCGAGGCCTAAAGGGAGGGGGGAGATGAACGAAATGGTGAACGTAGTCGATTTAAAGAATCTTTAAACATTCTAACTTTCACAAAATCTTAGTGGTAACGCAGGTAAAATAGGCCGAATTCTCAAATGTGCACATACAGGGTACAAAAGTTTTCACGCAGATCTGCGCTCCGGCACCCGACCAGGTAATGACAAATATCGTGAGTCCACTATACTTGTAAAAGTATCTCAGACGAAGATGAATGCTTATAAAGTACTAGAGTATTTCTAGCAAGGACGAAGACTCGTAGAGTAGATAAGGTCTTAATTTTACTACTGTGCTTACAATATATAAGACCTCCACATTATTATTACCTCTGATGGTCAGCGCTGCTTTCTGCGAGGCAACCTCCAGTCCAGCTAGAGTGATGACTTCACACCAATAGTTTCCCCGGTCAGACACAAGTGTCTTTTCAATTTTTAGAATACCTTCTCTAGTCTCGATTGCCACACGACCTGTGAAATAAAAACATTACTTATTCAGATATAAGGCTGGACATTCACTTTACAAGTTTGAAATACGAGGTAAGTATTCCTTAATTTGATTGTGCTATTTCAAAACGAGTCTAATAAGTATATTACATGCAATGTCAAGTAAATTTTAACGTGTCATTTTTTGCATAAACATTGCTAGAATGAAAAGTTATGATAGAAAATGATGAGGACATGTCGGTTTTCTCAAATTAATTATAAGCAGTCGCAAAAAAACATATTCTGTGTATGTATAAATATCCCATAACTAAGGGTGATTTCTAACACACTAAAAACTAATTTTATGGCTGCAGCCTTTCATTAATGCTTATATTTTCTTAATTATTATAAATAATTTATTTTAATATTATAAAAAAGATTCTATTTAAGCTGTTGTCCTAAAAAACATGTAATCTAGCGTATACATTTATACTAAATATAAATAAATAATAAAAATCCACATTTTTGTAAAAAAAAAAAGTGAAAATTGAATTTGTATTGAATGTGTCATTTTAAATTTACATACATTAAAATTGTTACAATAAACTTAGTACATATTAAAATATAATTCACAACATACCTTGTTCTTCTTTAACTAATTTTCCTCCATCTTTCTTCCACTTGATATCGTACAGATCTAGATTAAAATCATCGAGCCACTTTTGAACAAATTGCTCCTTTTTCAAGACAGTGTTCCCACCATCCGAGTCAATATTTTCCCCATCAAACGAAGAAAAATTCCCCAGATTGGCTAAGTTCTGAGGAAATTCACGCTCGCCACTGTGCTTCTTGGAGTGCTGCGGTTTACCATTTAGTATCTTGAGATAGTTCTGGTCAACAATTTTGTTCCAAAAGTCCTTCAGGTTGAAGTACAATTGTTCCTGCTTTTCTGCGGTGACTTTGCATTTGAAACTGGTAGGTTGATATTCGTCCACCGTTGCTTTTTGAGGGTTTTCAGTTATCTTTGGGAGGACTATAAGAAAAGACAGTTTAAAATCTCTGAAAATATTATTACATTAAATGGTAAGTATTTATACTATTTTAGAGTTTAAATTGTAGTAAATCACTATGAAAAAATTTAAGTCATAAAAAGTTTAAATTGTAGTAAATCACTATGAAAAAATTTAAGTCATAAAAAGCCTTCAAAGCTGTTAAAAATATATTTTACATACATATTTCTAAACTACTTTTTATGGGTTGCTAGATTTTTACATGACTTAACAAAAGATTTGGATTCTTGTACATATTTATATCATATTCCTTTGTATATCACTGAAAAAAGTAATGCTTGCAAGAAAGAAAATAGCTAAAAAAAAAGCAGGAGATATCAATGCTATTTTTTTATTCTATCTATTTTATTATTATAAAGTCGGAACAAAAAATAGGGTATGTTATTTTTTAAGTTTAAATTAAATTATTTAAGAGTTAAGGTTGTCATTACGGTCGTTGAACATATTTAACTGTAATTTCGGATATTTTATACGCACCGTATGTATTACAGAGAAGCGAATCTCGACGTTTCGTTGGATACTTAACCAACATCATCAGGAGGACGACCTTTACCCGCAGAGGTGGAGGTCAGACTGATTAATGGTGCTGCTTTCTAGGGCGTAAATTGTATGCACTTTGTTGTGGAGTGTTGTCTTCTTCTACAATAGAGGTCGCCAGTGTGCAATATGTACTAGTTACGTCGGCGGATTTTACTGCGACTTCTCTCAAGAGTTGAATCAGTGTCGTTAGAACAGGGCGCCAAATACTTGATAGTTTGTAACTGTCATCTCTATTGAAATTGAGATGTTTGTATATTTCAATGGACTCCCTCACTAATCTGGGTATAAGGTACGGTTTTGTTGATAAGATTTTTGCTTTGTCAATTGAAAAAGTGAAATCCGCCGACGTAACTAGTACATATTGCACACTGGTGACCTCTATTGTAGAAGAAGAGAACAGTCCACAACAAAGTGCATACAATTTACGCCCTAGAAAGCAGCACCAATAATCAGTCCGACCTCCACCTCCGAGGGTAAAGGTCGTCCTCCTGATGACGTTCGATAAGTATCCAACGAAACGTCGAGATTCGCTTCTCGGTAATACATACGGTGCGTATAAAATATCCGAAATTACAGTAAAATAAATTATTTAAGTTAATAATTGGATATTTGAAGGTTCATATCATGATGGAAATGACATTCTTGAAAGAAATCAAACTTGTGTGTTAGGTGTTGACAACACTGAAAAATGAATTACTATATTTACAATTGTTATAATGTGTCGAAATATTGATCACATTTTTCCAGGCCAAACATTGCTTTTTTGATTATTAAAATCTGTTGTGTGATTAATCATTTGAAAGTTCGGGTAAAATAATTCCTGGTTACTGTACTGTACTGACTAATCAGAAAAGTGTTTAAGTCAAATTTGGGACTCACAATTGACAACAATGAACACAGCCATTTCATACGATCCCGCCATATTCTCCTGTATGCAGTAATAGACCCCCTGGTGGCCAATCTTCACAGAGTCTATCGTGAGAGTCTCATCGTCCACTACCCTCACATCTCCAGAGTCGGAGATCTGAAACAATGTGTTGAAAATCTATTAATACGATGTTAAGAGATATTATAAAATGTTCTTAGTTAATTGTAAGTCACCCACTTGGTAAATAACATGCTTCACATTTCGTTTCTCAGAATTAATTTACAAGCTAGCTAAAATTTAACTGTTTTAAAAAATGTCCTCAATATTATATACAGTAAAAAGTACGCAATCTGAATAATTTGTATTTGAAATCTACAGAATGACCCTGTTCAGGTCCAGTGACAGATATACACGACGTTAGACATTTTTCCACCACCGCCAAGCGATGGATATATTCGGCGTGACATAATCTTTATCATATCACAAATGTCCCTGTATTTTACCTTGGCATTTGTGCGGTGACACTAATTGGTGACCCTACTTCAGCCTTTACACACATTTATAAGAACACTCGGAAATTTAAATTTTGACTTTCGTAAATATGTATATTTTTTAAACACAACAACAAGACATGTGGCCCAATTTTTGTAGGGAAACATAACACAAAAACACCCGAGCTTGAGAAAATCATAGAGATGTATTGTGTCTTCATTAGTAATCGAACCCGGGACCCACGCTATGAGAAGCCGCAGTCCGGTAGTATGAGAAGCCACTAGACTGTGAGAGCCCTAAATGTATTGATTTATATGGAAATTGGCAAAGTCTGAATAATTGCAATTGATCTGAAAGCATTTTTGCAAATCGTAAAATGCTTATATTTCCTCAGAATACTTGAGAAATCCACAAATGAGAAAATGTGAATAATAATTATATTTCTAAATTATAAGTAATGTTTGGTCAGTGGCAGAGTTAGTGACTTTCCCTCAACATATAATATGTAGATACGTTTAGTGGTTTATCAAAAAAAATCAATTTACAAGATTTTTACCGTTTCGTGTTAAAAAAAACATAATAACTTACCAAATATTTCTCAGAGTTCTTCCACATTACAAATGGGGGAGGATTGGTCTCCTTGTTCCCCACGCACGACAAGCTGAAGGGCTGATCTACCTGCGCGTGTACCACTCTTGTTTCCGAAATCAGTGGCTCAAAATCCTGAACGCTCGGGGGTTTGATATCTGGAAATCATAACGGAAAAAAACTGGTTCACTACACCCCACATTATATCACTCTTTATTTCGGTATCTTTAAACAGGATTTTCAGTTATCTTCTGGAGGACTAGAAGAAAAGACAGTTTAAAATCTGTGAATATACTATTACATTTTAGAGTTTAAATTGTAGTAAATCACTATGAAAAAAATTAAGTCGTAAAAACCTTGTCATTTAACACAAAGTTGTTAAATGACAAGGTTTCATGTGATATTTTGTACATAATAAGACTATAGTATTAATGTAACCATATTGTCAGTATTAAAAAATAATAATTTATATAAATTCATAAATAAAGTCATAATTTGTTTACATCCTTCTGTCAGAATTTTATATGGAATTCAGATGGTGTTCTTTTATTTTGTGAAAAATAAATCACTTAGACACCTACACTTTTTACAGGCTATCATAACTTAATTGATTAAAGCTCTCTACCAGCAATAAAAGTTCCAGATTCAAATCCAGTAAAGACTCAATTTTTTGATAAACAGATTTTTTTCTGCATACCTTTCTAGGTGATTCATCTAAATTTATTTTAATTATAGAGGAACTATGTTTTAAAAAATTATAATTTCACAAGGAGAATGTGATTTCATTTACATAAATTAATACATTTATTTTATTCAATACATCTATGAAATGAAACTTTGATTTGCATTACAAAATTATAAAAGTAATAGCATTATAATAAATTTATTTACTTTTAAAAGTAGCCAGTTTGATACTTCACCCGTCGATGAGAGATTTTGTTTCTCTCGAAACTTAAGTAGTGAAAGAAATATAAAAGACTAGCTGTGCCCGCGCGGCTTCGCACGCGTAGATTTTTAGTACACCGTTTGGATGGTCATAGAACTTTCGCAAACCTTCTAGAACATTCTCCTACCAGAACTTTCAAGAAATTTATTAAATGTACAGGAACCTTCTAGACACATTTCACCACTCAGTTTAGAACCTTCCAGAACTTTCTAGAGCAGGTTTTTCCAGAACCTTCTAGACTCACCAATGCAGTCGGCGCGTCTATTTTGAAACAATCTGAAGCACTTGCGGCCTTCCCATAACAAAACAATGTGCTAGAAAGCACATTTTCGTCACCCACTCCCACCCAAGCACAGCCACCCTCACCAAACTCGCATATTTTTGATGTGACATGAAGGGCTATCCACCACCATAACCACCGGTGGGTGGTTGTGGCTGGTTGTGGAGAAAACTTGGCGGATAGGGAAACACGGGTTTCTTTTTATATATATATATATTGATTATTAAACTCACATAGAGGTAGCATTATTTAATGATCATCATAAATAATCTCTTCAACGGAAACGCCAAGTCCATACATAATAAAATAAATGGTGTTAAGCAAATCTACCTGAAAAAAATGAAGTCCGGCTCAGTCGCCTTCTCCAATTCAATGTATAGAGGGAGAATACATATTTACTTCAAGCATTTTTTATTATTTTGCACTATTATAATACTCACATGCAACTTTGAGCTTGGCAGAATATTTCTGCAGTTGTGTCTTCTCACTGTTTCTATACGCCACACAAGTGTAGAATCCTTCGTCTCTCCTGTTCACTTCCTTAATCACCAGAGAGCCATTCTTGTGAATTATTATTCTGGAAAAAAAATCAAGGTTCATTTTACGTGTTTAATTTATGAGAACACGCATATGACATGTAAATGCATAATTGTTCTTAACCTTTTTGTCATTAAGCGACCAAAACTTCCATGTGGTCCAAAGCGGGGTATTGAAATACCCCGGATCATATTCATATAAACGATATTAAAAAGTTCGTGACAGGTGACGCAACCCAACCGCCTCGACGGATATCTCTTGTCTGAATGCCCGAATTAATGCTCGCGCGTTACCAAACAAGCAACGAATGCGGTGCAGTATAGCTGTCTCCCTCGTTTGCATGAGTGGTATGGTTAGCATTAGCACTGCATTAGTTAGAGTGAAACAGATAATAAGCGCAATAATTAAAAATAAGACACAGGGATATGGTATGAACACCCGCAGATGTATGTACCGTGCGAAAATCACTTGACTGAAAACAATATTTTTAAATATTATACGCTTAGAAATTTGAAAAACAAAAAATGACAAAATGTTCGTCACTTTTTGAAGATTACAAAAAATAATAACGAAATTGTGTCCATAATTATTGAATTATTGAGTTTAAGGCGATCTCTGGGGAATGTCAATACCCCCTTCCGGGAAGGTAAGGTTAAAATTGAATGACGGTATCTTGAAACATATATATCTTTAAACAGCGAAATAAGAAATGGGAAACACATATGTAATTCAAAACATGCTAATTAAATACATGTATTAAATAATCCTCACACTTAGTGTGACACTAAAATTTGGGTGGATTCTCACTATGATAGTATTCATAATGTTTAACGCACTGACCTTTCACCATTTTCTAATGGGACGTTGCCATCGTTTTTGTACCACTCAATAGCATCAGCCATTTTGTATTGGCAGTCGAAAAGAGCGGACATTTTTGGGGCCAGAAGCAGATCCACGGGATGTGTCACAATTTGTGGAAGTGTTTCCTCTGGAAAATGAAATATAATGGATACATTCAAGGAAAAAGAATATTCAAATGTTGAAAGTTTCTCAAGATAAAAATACATATAATACAAATAACATATACATTTTTAGATTGACTTGACTTTTAGCACAAATGTTAACAAAATACTAATCTATGCGACTTTTAGCACAAATGTTAACAAAATACTAATCTATGCGCAACGTAAATGATATTCTACAGAATTCCACACGCATTTAAACAACTTTTAGGCTAAGGGCCAGTTGTTTCAAGTTGATTTATAGTAAAAGTTCCGTTTGAAGCATGGATTTTTGCGTTTTCCACCAATCAAACAATATGTTTTCGCAAAAATCTCTGTAAACTTAACTTTTATTAAAGAAGTTAATGCAAAAAGTTATAAAATAAAAATTAGGTCTCCAAGTTCTCTGAATGACCAATGTCAGGATTTTTGAGAGGACCCTCCAATGAGCTGATATAAGAAAAAACTTATATTAATTTTTAAAAATGTTATTGTCCATCTAACCTGACAAAGATACAGGGTATCGAAACCAGTAGGAGTATGATTTTTATTTTAACTTTGTACTACACACACAATATAAGTTTTACTACATAGTTTCGAAAGGAGCAGTCCCTCTCATCGTCAGGTGTTGTTAATAACTATAGCTCTAAAACGTAAAAAAAGAAACTTAATTTATACACAATTATCAATAATGAGCTTTCTAATTGATTGAATTCATTAATTTCAAACCTGTCAAACTTAAAAAATCAAAATTAGCGGCATTACAATGTCATACAACAACTGTCAAGATACAGAAATAGCAATAGTTCAGAATACGGCCAATTGTGTGTGAAGTATAAAGTTAAAATAAAAACCACATTTTGTATTAAAATGTTCCACCACAAATTAAGTACTAAATCTTTCGATGACAATGTATTTTATACAAAGATTCATTTATATTACGAAATTAATAATTATGTCCGACATAAATTTAACATAAAAATAATAATAATAATAATTAATATTTTTTTTAAAATTAAAAAACACCAAAAAACATTCTTAATTCCAATTACCTGCAACACTTAGGACAAAACTTCTTTCACAGTCTCTCATTTCGCCATCCAAGTGAATACTGCATCTGAAATATAAATTTATAAAAAAATCAATAGTACTAGTCTACCACCAATATTTAAATTCAGGACTAATAAGTTTAATATTCACAATATTTTATAAAGTTTACATTTATTTAAAAATTCAAAACATTTTAATAATTAATTAATTAATGAAGACACCATTTTTCGTTTTCTTCCACTATTTTTATTTGAGAATATCACTGTTACATATTTTGGAAACGTCCGTTTCCTTCTTCAGGTGAGTGTAGACGGGTGAATGTAGAATCTGCACTCATCCGAGGGAAGAAACAAATGTTTCTGAAATGTGTAGTAGTGATATTCTCAAATAAAAGTAGTGGCGAAAAACAAAAGATAGTGTTTTCATTCATAATAATTATTAAAATGGGTTCCACAAAGTATATACCTCCACATTCAACTATTTAAGAACATTTTACTGCAAATCGCAACATATTTAAAAAGTAAAAAATATATTAATGAATTAAAAGGCGAAATGTAGAATACATATTTTTTCAATTATGCTGCGACTACTTTAATCAAAAGATCGAAAAATTATTCAATGAAACGATAAACTAAAAAAAGGCAAAATGGTATATCTTTATATAAATTAATACTGTCTACATTCGCAATTTAGGGTTTTTTTTTTTTTTTTAAATTTAATTGCTTGTCACCCAGTAAAAGGATGTTATTGCCAAAAACTAGTCAATAGGTCATCGACATAAACATTACAGCTCAATGCAATTACTCTCTAAAAATCGTAGTAACACTTTCAATACTTCCCGTCGGCAGTCTGTAAGCAAGAGCTGGATATTTGTAGGGAAAGGGACATTAAGATCTGCAAGATCCTGGAGTAGGGACTGGGGGTAGGGATTTAGGGTTTAAAGACTTGTTTTTCAAAATAAATTGTCAGCAACCTCACCTGTAGACGCCGTTGTCTTTAGCTGAAACTTGTTTGATATGGAGCCTCTTTTTCTTTATGTCAACGCGGTGAGTCTTGGATGTAATGCGCTCAGAATTTCTGAAAAAAGTAAGAAATCATTTATATAATTTTGTTCTGTACATTTTGTACAGATTGCCGAATAGTTAGTTCAAGAAAGGATCACAATTAAAATAATTTTTGCCATCTGTACATCGACTATACAATTAAAGGAAGCAAAAGTACCACTTTGCATATGTTGAGAATACAGGATGACATATCTATCTATAACAGTTGTTGGCATATTTCTAACGCTACACTTTTAACTAATGCTGATAGATGGCGCTGTGGGACCGCAGAATATTTGAACACCGTCACAGTGCGTTACAACAGTTTATACAGTGTAACTTTAAATCGCAAAAGTACAATCAATCAATGAGAATATAATATAAATAAATTCTAACTTTTATGCATTTGTCATACATAAAAGTTAGAATTTCCATTCTGAAAAAATCTTGAACAGGCTAGGAGTCTTAAATAAAATATAAAAAATAGATAGTTTAAATTGTTATTAAAAAATAGATAGTTTAAAATTGTTATTAAAAATATCCATCGTTTTTGATGGGTTATCGCTAGTTTAAATCTGGCAAAGAGTGTCAATTTCACAATTAATCACTGATTTTGAAAGCATGTTTGTGTGTTTCAGAAGCATTTTATAAAAAGCATATTAATTTTAAAATCTCCACTTTGGGCTTTACAATCAGTTACAAAAACATATATCTAAATTAAATCTGTTGAATAGTAGCGCTTTTGCTTCTAATCCCCTTCTTAATTAATTAAAACAAAAGATTATTATTCCGAAAATATAATAAATAAATACTCATTCCTTAGGAACCAAATTGCAAAATTACTGTCATTTTTGACGGGTTACAGCTAGTATTCATAATAGTGTATCATTAAAAAGCTATTTTAGCAATAAAACGAGGTCGGTCAGAAATATTATAATACCAAACGGAACATTATACAACTCAGCACCATTTAGGAGTCCCATTAAATTCTTTAATGCCCTTTCTAAAGGTTTAATATGGAGGCAAATTATATAAAGCTCAAATAAAAAGGGAAATTTTAGTAAGTAACAGTAAAATAATGAATATATTTTACATATTATGAGTCAAGTTATTTTTTATCTCACACTTCTGGATACAATTTAACTCTGTAATGGCAATGCCCCGACTTTTTACATACAAGAATTTATAAACAATGCGCCAGCTATTATTATTTTCAAATAATTTAATTTAAGTACTATTATACCATTACGTGCACATTCAACTTGCAAACTTTGAAAGGTACAACTGTCCATAATTTCAAATTTGCCATATCTTCAAGTTTATGTATCTGGACAAATAATTTAATTTAAGTACTATTATACCATTACGTAAACATTCAATTTGCAATCTTTGAAAACACAATTGTCCATAATTTCAAATTTGGCATATCTTCAAGTTTATGTATCTGGACAAATAATTTAATTTAAGTACTACTATACCATTACGTACACATTCAACTTGCAATCTTCGAAAGATACAATTGTCCATAATTTCAAATTTGGAATATCTTCATGTTCAAGTATCTGGACGCTGTGCAGATATGGGTATGCAGGACCCACACTATCCGTAATGTTTACAGTAGTCATGTAGTTTTTTTGGCAAGTGTGTGTTCTCTTCAGTGTAGTTAAATTTTATCCAATTGCTGTGCTTATTAGTATTTGTTTTATTTTTGGTAAATACTACTGGATATTTGTTTTTTTTTTACTGGAAATGTTGAAAATACTTTATAGGTCCAATCAATATTAAGTTTTAATTTTTCAATGGGTCATTAATAATGAAATAATCTCAGAACCCTAACATGACGACGGGTAGGCCGACATATTTAAAATAACTAGTATTAAAACCGACAGCAAAAAGGATAATGTCTCACCTGAACCAGTGATACTGGTAGTCTCCCGGTCCCCGGTCTGACTCGCAGATGAGCACCACATCGGCACCCTTTACTATCTTCGTCTCATTCCCTGGAGTGTCCAAAACCACTGATGGATGGTGGAGCCCTGAAACAGCAAAAGAGGATAGGATAAATTATACTATATATGTAATTGAAAACAAATCAGATGGTCAGATATTCAGTTAAAAACTTAATAAGGATAGTTTTATTTGCCACTGTTTTTTTCCCGGGAATACCTGATAGAAAAATTATTGATATATCTAATTTCAGATAAATTATCACAATTAAGATTTAGAAATAACTGTGTTCCATATGATTTTATTTTTATTTAATAATTGCAACCTTGTCATAATATTTTGACATTTGACACTTTGAATTTTCGCAACCGCAGTCGTCGAGATTTTTATGAAATCCAAACCATAAATGTCAAAGTGTGTTGTGAAAATTTCGGAACTTTAAAATGTAAAAACTTCTGTAATACTTGCGACCTAAAAGTTTGATTTCACATTTTTGAAATCAGGGCACTCGACTGTGCGGGGCATGCTTTCCTTTTAAAAAATCGAAGTTACAGACCATATTCTACAATTTAGGCAAAAATTGAATCAATGCAATTTTATGAATGTATTAGGGTTATTGAAAAACATTAAGAACTTCGCAAGACTGTATTCCTGCCTTGATTATGAGTCGAAAATTTTGGAGCAGTAATGATCTAATATTAATAGTTATGGAATTATGCAATATCAATGTTTGCATTATTTTTTCAATATTGAAAAATATTGAAAGAATAATGCATTTAACTATCATTACAGTAACTTACATTTAAAATGAAAAATTCATTCCCTTTATACAAGTCAAATAAATGATAAAAACCCTGAAAAAATTCCAATTGGAATTTCTTCGGGGTTTTTATTTTATTTTGCTTTTATAGAAACTAATGAATTTTTCGTAATCGATATAAGTTACTGTAATGATACTTCAACGTTTTGTAAAAAATAAGTCAGAAATTTGATACTGCATAACTTGAACATTTTCGACTCATAATCAAGGCAGGAATATAGTCCTGCGAGGTTATTAATGATTTTCAAATAACCCTGTGTAATATAATAAATAAGCGTGTCTATTTAAAGAAAATTTTCTATTCAAAATTGAACGAAAAATACTTCCCAAAGTTTTTGCTACTAGCTACGACCCTAATAGCTATACCCTGTGTAAAGAAACCATTTGGTAAAAAATTAACACTCAATCATCCTTACATCCTCTCAACATTCATCCTTTCCACATAACCAACAGTCCCAACAACTTTTTTACAAAAATTGCCGGCTTTCGGGCAGCACATTTTTTAAAACGGTGCAAAAAGGACGAAATAAAAAATATTACGAAATTCGTTCGAAAAAAAAAACCCGACTATAAAATCGGGCAGAATCAAAGGCCAATATGGCGGTGGCGAACGAGGCGTCCTCGTATGTCGACACAATGGCGTCGTTTGCTATGCACGGCGCGGGCCCTGCATAGAGCGAAAACAATGAAAAAAGTTTCAATCGTCGCAAAAAGAAATGTCTGCAGTACCTATCTGCCACTAGAACTATAATGGCCGTCTATTCAATACCGCGCGCCGAAGAGCTTCCCATCGGCGGACCCGCGGCAGGAACTTTTTGCAAAAATACATTTTTTAGCACAGAATGTTTTTTGAGGGCTTCCCGTATAAAATGCGTTAAAATAGAATGTTAGAAGTCGAACGTAAAAAAATCGGAATATTTTACTGCAAAATCACAGATGTAGGTATGTACCTAATATAAATACGTAATTAAGAGGTCTAAAAAACTAAGCCACCAAAAACCATTTTATATTATACTCCCTTTCTCATTTCCTAGTTAAAAGAGATTTAGCGCTTACCCTACGCGTTGAGCTCGAGTCGGGTGACGCTACGAAAGGTAGTAAATAAAAAAAAATCGAAAAATCCAAAATTATACTATAATTATTAAAAAAATTTAACCAAAATTTGATACATCTTTTTTATCGTCGCCACGAGTCTGCCTGCAAAGTTTCAGCTCGATTTGATCACGGGAAACGGTTAAAAATCGATCCAAAGCAAGCAAGCAGACGAGTTAAAAGAAAGGGAGTAAAAAGTAATTTAAAATATAAATAATTTTCAGGCGTAATCACGTGCAATGTTAATACATAATTCGGAAGAATGTCATATACAAATATAAAGAATATTGCTTTAAAAACTCCAATCAAAATATTGATATCCCATTATCAATAGTGACATCTGTTTTGGATTATGGGAATAACAAAGTTTTCGACCGCAGGTGGCGGTAGTAAAAATACAACTCACATAAGAAACAAGGCGTGCAAGTTAAACATGTATAAAACTTCCAAAAATTTTAAAGATTGGTATTGTACAGTTGCCGGCAAACTTCTTGAAATTCTTTGGTGTAGTGGGGGAATGCGCAGAAGACAAAATTTGGGTCTCGTTGGTGGAATGGTACATGCGCAACTTCCCCCACTACGCCGTAAAATTTCAAGATGTTTGCCGGCTACTGTATTATGGGTGGAATTGGTTAACGATTCACTGTGTAAAGTGATCACTTAAACCAGCCGTACGATAGGTCGTAAGCCCTATGAACACCCAAAAAGACTTCCATACCTACTTTCCCATATAAAAAAAATATATAGCTTCGTCTCTGAGACATCTATAATGTATCTAGATTGGTGATGTCACTGGAGATAAAATCCAGAATTATATTCTTGAAAAATTTGAACATACTCAAAATATTCTGAATAAAGACGTATTTTATTTATTTTAAAACTTTGTAATACATACACGTTGAATTACATCGGAGTCTGCTTTTAAATTGATGAATAGGTTCCACAAAACACTTTGTATTAAAAAATCATGTAAAAAAAAATACAGTAAAATAAAGAAAAAAATGTAATCCATAAAAACCAAGTTTTTACAATACTCCCTTTCTCATTTTCGGGTTTCGTGTCTACCAAATGCGTCGGAATCTCCATACAATTTGTATGAAAAAACCATAAAAATTTTAAAAATCCAAAATTATACTATAATTATTAGTGTTTTTTAACGAAAATTTGATAGATCTTGATTGTCGCCAGGAGTCTGCTTGCAAAGTTTCAGCTCGATTGGATCACGGGAAAAGGGTTAAAAATCGATCCAAAGTTTTTTCGACAGCAAGCAAGCAGACGCCACGAGTTAATATAAAGGGAGTAATAAAAAAAGTAACCCATAAAAACCAAGTTTTTATTATACTCCCTTTCTCATTTACTAGTGGAAACTGGTTTGGCGCTTAATCTACGCGTTGGGCTATGGTCGAGCGACGCTACGAAAGGGAGTAATAAAAAAATTCCAAAAATCCAAAATTATACTATAATCAGATTCCGTGTCTACCAGACGCGTTGAAATATTTTCATACAACTTAGTAAGTTGTATGAAAAAACCATTAAAAATTAGAAAAATCCAAAATTATACTATTATTATTATATTTTGATAGATCTTCTTCATCGTCGCCACGAGTCTGCTAGCAAAGTTTCAGCTCGATTGGATCACGGGAAAAGGGTTAAAAATCGATCCAAAGATTTTTCGTCAAGCAAGCAGACGCCACGAGTTAATATAAAGCGAGTAAAAATGGGAGAGGTTTCATTGTATAAAAATTAATCCAATGTGCCAAAAAAAATACAATTCACGTGTAATTCGTTAACTAAAATACCGTCACGCCGTTTTACCGAGCGGGTAGGCGGAGAATATGGAGCGCCACACCCTTATGTCCTGACACGCTAGTCTCGCCTCATTCACATTCGTACATCTTCGCAAGCAAGCTCGCCGATGGGAGCCGAGTTATATCTGGTTAACCTGGTCACGCCAAGTCTTTTACAGTCACCCCCTCTTTCTGGCAACGTCAACACTTGCGTCGTATATCCTTCTTGCCATTCTTTTCTCGTTCATTCGCTCAACATGCCCAAACCACCTGAGCGACATATTCCCGGATGTCCACACTGTCGGACAATCTGTCGACAGGAAGTCTACTAAACTGGATATTATCAAAATAAAAATTCGTGGATTTTCAGATATTCCAACAATGGAGAAATCCATAGTGCTGATAATATAATACGTTGTAACATTTAGTTAAAATATAAACCAAAACTGATAAATTGGCGAAAAAATTGTTGAAATCTGTCAATAAATAACAGAAAAAGAATAATAATATTAGTGTATTTTAGCGCGGAATGATTGACCTCCAAATCGCCTGTAACGTCACGCGTCCGCACCGGAGACGAGCCGCGATGTACACCGGGTACGAGAGATGACGTCACGCGACTCCACCGGACGGAACAAAATTATTCATGCAAAACGCAAATTTAAAATTCTACAACTTTGCTAGTTTTTGGGATATCTTAATTTTACTTTCAGCCTTTTGTTCAATTTCATTCAAATTTTCATTTCCATTCATTGAAAAATAACGCGAAAAATCGTACGTTCGATGGCCACATGTCGCTGACGAGCCGCACAAAACATTGGAAACAAAGCAGCCGTCATCGCGGACGTACTGAATTCAATGCGCCGCCCCGATGACGCACCCTTCGCTGTTTCAATTCGGGAAAATCAAAACAACTCGTGCTTTTTCCGCGCAACCTGCGCGACTTTTACGGTAAACTATTTGGGTACGAATTTTGTGGAATTCTAGTGGATTTCAATTCTCTGTTTACACGGTAGATTGTTTCCCGAAAAAAGGCGTAAAAAATACGTGCAAAATAGAAAAACGATTCCAGATGTGAAAGAGGATCCGAAACCGTGTTAAATCGAAAACATGACAAAAAAATCCATTTATATAAATTAAAAATAGGCTGTGGGGCTTGAAATTATTTGCCAAATGTTTATGCAACACACAAAAGAGTGGTTTTTGTCAGAAAATCCATTCAAAGGGAACTTTCTATTTTACTAATTAAATTTTATAGTGAAAGATATTTTGCATTGGGCTGACGAAAGATTACCATTCAGTGACGATACTATATTCATATTTTTATTGATTTCTTCTTTTATGAACTCTAGATAAGACCTTAAGCGTTTGTTTATTGAATTATTAAATAATGACATTTTTTATTAATTATTGTAAACCCAGACTCATGGGCTTTCTAGTCCGTAAAATGTTATTACTGTATGTAAGTAAATAAATAATTTGTGTAGGTCAAATGTATATAATAAAATAACTCGTTCATATTTAACACGGCCAACATAAAAAATATTTTTTTTAAAATGGTATTATACGATTGTGTCCTAATTTTCTCGAAAATAGCCAAGTGTCGAAAAAAACTATTTAATACAAATGTTTATTATCAGTGATTCGCGTTAGCAAAACAACCCTGTTTTAAGCACTATTATATAACATTGTACACCACGTCAATTTTGACGTGATATATGCATAACGAAAGGACACACCAAATCTACTTAGCTCCATATATGTATCTACAACAAAATACCAAAAGATATAACGAATAAAACCATGTACCAATTCAGAAAATGACCGACAGAATGGCTAATAGGACCAGATGAACAACGAATCGAAATTATTATTAAAAACATACAATAAAGCATTATTTAAAGAGCCGTACACCCATGAAAAATCACGGTAAATAATAATAAATAATAAGCGCAACATCAGCCGCGCGCTGATTGCGTGTCACACTCCAATTATCCTAAGTTGTCATTCCAGCAAGTTACGGACAGACAATGAAATTATTATATTTAGATAGCTCGCCACTTCTTATGAAAAATAATCATTAAATTACAAAGAACTTACGTTGAAATATAGTTAAAAAAAGATAACCATGTAACTTATATCGTCAGGAACGAAGGCAACTTATTACAGAATAGGCATTTTACACCTAGTGTAATAAGAAGCGAAAACAGAACCATTTCCTTTCTTTTCTTTCTTACTATTAAATTTATACTCACTTATCCTACTTATTTAACTTTGTACTTATATGTAACTTATCTTCATTCATTAGTTGTTTCGTTTAATTACTTTGCAAAGTTCCATACACTGTGACCAACCCTACAGTTTTAAATGTAGATTTACAGTTTTTTACAAATCATCTCCGTTTTAAGTTTTACCTCCCAAATCTAGTTTTCTTTACGTTACAGCACACATTTTTATTTTATGTATATTAAATGAAAATAAAAATTGAGTTACCTATTTAACATAAATTAGTTGAAATCATATTTTTAAATTTTGAAACAAATGCACAATTTCAAGGTAGCAGATGCAAGAGAACACCTACGCACGATTTACCTTGTCAAAATCGATTATTTTTTCAAAATCTTGCATCCCTATTTGTAACTCTTCTATCGAAACAGTCAAAAACTGTAGATTCGGAGTTTTTTACGTTTACAGTTTTCTAGAGCTTTTCTTACAGCCATATTTATACAGTTTTACCATACGACGGGGTTGGCAAAAGTGGTTCCACATGTCCCCCCTCTGGCAACTTGTGCGGTGTTTGTCCCATCTGCCGAATCGTCATTTGGCGCCAGACGTACAAACATTCAGCTCGCTCGTTCCAATAGTGTTTTCCACCCACACCTACGCGTGAATTCAATACAGACCACGCGGCTCGCCGGGGTTTACTGCGAGGTCGAAAGCTTCGGCAGACGCCTTTATTAGAAGCCGTACGGCGCGAGGTCTGTGTGGCCACTCGGATGACAGCCTGGCAGCGAGCGTGAGTGAAAAATCATGTCACTGTATTAAGCTCCGCTGCAAAACACCATTATCTGTCAGACAACATCAGCGTAGCGAGAAATCGGCAGACAAAAGCAAGACCCCAGAGAAAATGCGACATTTTCGCACTCAAGAAAAAAACGAACGACTGCATTTCTACGATCAGAAATGTTTGAAATATATATCTATATTAATCAATTATTTTCAAGGCTAACGAATGTTAATAATTACCTTAAAGATTAAGAATTTAAAGCTAATCGTAGCTTTACATTCGAACAGAATGTAGAATTATAAAAGGTTTTTTTTCAATAGAGATGTGAACACGGAATACCTTATTACTTGCAAACTAAGCTAAATGCTTGTGCTATGAAAATAGGACTAACTTGCTGGTCTGGAGTGAGATTCGAACCCGCAACCTTTGGATCACGAGGCGAGAGTCCTAACTACAAGACCAACAAGCTACTGGGTATGTTGAACGAATGAATGAGTAAAGAATGGTAAGAAAGGCGGCGCCAGAAAGAGAGGGAGGCCGCGGAAGACTTGGCATGACCAGGTTATCCAGGATATGGAATAAGGTCCTGTTAGGAGCTTTTCAGCAATCGTCAAATTTACATAATGTATGAATATGGATTGTGGATGAGGTGTATGCTAGGATAGAAGAGTGCGGCGCTTCATCCTTTCTGCCTACCCCTGCGGTGAAACGGCGTGATGGTAAATAAGCTAGTTACATAATTAACCTTGATAACTAATTAAATAACTTACTATCAAACGTAATAATTTCGGTGTCTGTCCATCTGTCTGTCCGTACGTTACTTCGTGTAACGTCCGTAATTTCGTTCGAATCGAATCCTCGGCTAACCCAACCGAGTTTCTCCAGGGTATGTTTGGCTACAATAGTTTAGAGGCTAGAAGGAATGTGTATCTGATTAATCATTTTTATCGATTGTTGCGTGGTATGCTCGATAATCCTGAAATTATACGAAACATTGGTTTGTTTGTTCCTGATGATTACCTAAGACAGCGTCAGCATAGATTGTTTCACATTCCAATATACATGACCAGCCTGCCAATGGTTACGCCTGTTGGAAGAGCTACTGCTATGCTAAACAATATTACTCTGAACATTGATCTGTTCCATGTCTCTGAGAGGGTTTTCCGTAGCAGGATTCTCCTTCACCTTTGATATGAATGAATTTATATACGTTTGATATTTTGTTGTTTGTATATTTACTCACTTTTTTTTATTTATTTTTTATTATTATTATTTTTTTTTTTTTTACATCTCAGACCCACAAAACATCACATTGATATTTATCTGTAGGTGCATCAATACATATATATAAATAAATTGTATTTACCAGAAATACATTCATATTAATTAATTACAAACTTATAAACTCAAATACAATGCAATAATACTAGAAAAAATACAAATATTACCAAAATCAAAATAAGTCTCTTTTATTTAATAACATATTCATTAATTCTGTATTTTGCCCTTTTTTAATAATATCCATTTTGACACGACATGGGATTTTATTTAATATTTTTGGTATGATATATTTTAATGTTCTTTGTCCATATTTATTTATGACCTTCGGTATTCTTAGTCCTTCTTTAACCGTAAATCTGGTACTATGTTTATGAATCAATCTATGCTTATATGTCTCATCTTCATGATATCGTGTAATTAGTTTGTACCACAAGATAGCATTAATTGGCATAGAGCCTTGTTTCTTGAAGAGTTCCTGTATATCTTTAGAAGCACTTTCTTTATTTATTAATTTTATAGCCGAATTTTGAATATTTTGAATTTTTCTAATATTAGTTTTGCAAGTTAGACCCCAGCTAGTTATTCCATACCTTATTACCGATTCCGCTAAAGATATATAGTTTTCATAGTCTGTATCGGAACATAGTATTTAATCTTGTGCATACATCCCAATACAGTTCTCAACCTCTTACATACCTTATTTACCTGAATATCCCATTTTAAAAATGTATCTATGGTAATACCAAGATATACGTATTCATTAACTAATTCAATTTTTTCACAATTACACGATGCATTAATTCCGGAATGCAATCAATTAAAATTATGGGAAATAATATTAATTTGATTAGGCACAGTTATATGAGGTGACCTTATTAATAATATTTATGAATTAAACATATGTTTGTTATTAATGTAAATGTTATATTTAAAATAAATAAATTGAAATGAAAAACAATTTGGTTTTGCGAGTGTTCATCTTCAAATACCTCATGAATGTCTCAAAATAGCAACACCCGTGCACTCCCGATAATTGCTGATGTTTCTGTACATATAACTTTGCAACATGACCGAGAATTCAGAATATTTTGAGTTTGTTCAAATCTTTCAGAACAGTGCTGGATTTATGTCACAGAGACATTATTAATCAATTAATGTATATTATAGATATCTCACAGAGACGAAACTGTATTTATTATGGGAAAAGTAGGATAGAAGTCATGTTGGGTGTTGGCAATTTGAACATATATAAACTTCCAAAAACTGAATAATGCAGGGTATATGCTATCAGAGTGGGTGGAAAGCGCGAATGTACAAGTGTGTAAGAGTGCTCACTAAGCAACCATAAAGATATGTATCGTACCTTGTTACACCCAAAATGACTCATACCTACTGTTCCCATAATAAATACAGTTTCGGTCTCTGCGGAGAGACTTATATATACATTATGATTAATAATGTCTCTGTGACATAAATCCAGAACTGTTCTGAAAGATTGAACAAACTCAAAATATTCTGAATTTTAAATACTGTAAAAAGGATTATTTAACAAAAATGGTGGAAAGGAAAAGAAGAGTTCTCTGGCGGATCTAGTTGTAATGCAAATATCGGATGAATTGTCCATACACAACTAAAGTATATTGCTATCAAAATTCCGTAAAAATCAATGTAGATTTTCTCATTAGCGACATCTGTGGGGATTTAGGGGAATGAAAATGGCTTTGTACAGGCCGCATGGAAAGGCGCTTACAACTCATATGTGAAAGCTTTCCACGCAATTTGAACATATATACAACTTCCAAAAAATGAATAAGCATGGTATATTCTATTATGGGTGGAAATGGCGAATGTTACAATTGTGTAAAGTGATCACTTAAGCCAACCATTAAGATAGGTCATAAGTCCTATGTACACCCAAAATGACTTCTATACCTACTTTCCCATAATAAATACAGTTTCGTCTCTGTGAGATATCTACAATATACATTAAATGACCGAGAATGTCTAGATGTCGGCATTACAGATATCTTCAATGGCTCTACAGCTCATATCGAGCCTCGGCCTCCATCACCCGCAGTATTTGGTTCACATTACAGACACACATATCATTATTGGGTGACCGATAAAGTTGTGCAGTTTTCGTTGCAGCTCGACGCATTAAGCCATGTATTCACTAGGGGACAAATCGCGAAACATTCCGCTCGACATGTCGCATCAACATCTACGCTCATGTTTCGGGGACAATGACGCGGTCAATTGACGTGTACACACCGGGACTCGCATATCTTGTCGCGGAAATGTCATCCGGTGAGGTTATGGATGACAGCTGCGGTATCACATTTGACGAAAACGGGGTTCCGCGCAATTCGAAATGTTTTTTGGGTCGCAATTTCAAATTAACGAGGTTTTACTGTAGTAAATTGAATATTATTAAAAACAAGGTCCTTTTTGCAAATAATTATTGTTTTCCAGACGTCACGGAAATATATCGCCCTATGAGGTTATGATGATAGCCGCGTATCTGTTTATGTTAATGAGTTTATCGAAAAGTAAGAGGAGAAAAAAGAGGAGAATGCGAAATTATTAACTGCAAAGAGAAAGAAGGACGGACATTCTACGCGATCTTCGATCGATACAGCTCGATGAGTTCGAGAACGATTTCGTTTCCCCGCATTGTCATCTTGACAGATACAGCGCATGCGTATTCACTTGTAAACATACCACGTGGTACTGACGCTCCGCGGAATGTTGCAGTGAGTACGCTCGGGTACCGTGCGCATGTCAACGTTGCCACGGCACGTAGAAATGCCGCGCTATGTTGTGCGCGAGGTCGCGGAACAGTGCACGACGTTGCAACGTCACGTAGACTCTATGCCGCGCATGCTGTTGAGGGACAATTTGTCCCCTAGTGAATACATGGCTTTAATCTTGATTAGCATGTCGGGCCGTGTGTTTATGCGCATCGCGTAGCACGGATATGCGTCAGCTGATTGGAGCACATTGTCGTGGCATTATCTTTCGGCATCTTATTTTTAAATGTTCGTTAAACAGAGTGTAATTATAATAAACAGTCGAGCAAATTTGCTTTATGAATTAAAACGTAAGTCAAGTCAAAGGTTGCAGAGGCGTGTCGTAATACATGCGTAGCATTTAGAGGATATGTGCTAGATACGAAATGCACAGAAGTGGAATGAAAAAAATTGATGACTTCTGACGATTTTTTTTTTATTCTTAAAGTAAGTTCTACAAATACTTTATATTTCCTACTACAAACCTACAGTTTACCATACAACTTCATTCTACTGTGCACAATTTAATTTTGCGACTGAGTTTTCTTTCTAAGAGATAGTCCTATTTCATGTTTTCGCCAAGTGCAGTTGTCATGTTCATATTATTTTTTTTATGAATTTAAACGTGTTGTTTCCATTAATAATTTTATATATAAACAGCAGAACATAATATTTTATAATTTATCCGAGTGTCATTATTTATTTATTTATCAACGATTTATTTTGGTGTATTGTGATTTTTTTTACTTCATCAATAGCCAAAAATAGTACACTGCTGTAGTGGTTAATATGAGGTACTGTTATTGCGTTTTTGCAGTATCTTTTGATTTTTCCCAAAAGTGAAATTTTTTTTGCTATTTTTTTTTGTTACATATTTTGGGTTCAAAGAAAAGTTTAGTTTATGGTCTAAGATTACACCCAATTATTTTATATTACTTCCTTCTTTAATTGCTTTCCCAATTCGACAATTATTACGGGTGCATCTGGTATTCTCTCATTTCCAACGTGGATGACATGAAGATGCACCATGTTCAGGAAGAACCTCCAATTTTGACAGATACATATGCGTACATCATAAAGGGTGGCGCATCGGGTACGCCGGATTTAAATATCCTATAATTTGTTTATGTTATATTTGGCAACCCTAATGTTTGACATTTGTCACGTTAGTTATTAAAAATGGTTTGCTATAAGAATAATTTTTTATTTTATTGTTAAAACATTTTACAAATTTGGCGAAAATTTTACTAGGACCGTTCGAAAATTACATGGAATTCTTGGTATTCATATTTCGATTAACGAATCCACCATTCGATGATTGATTAACTAATTCGAGGAAGCTAGTTCGGTTATAAACAACGCGTCCTCATCCTGTGCGGTGGGAAAATATTGCAGTCATAAGTGAAAGTATCGATGAGAATACAAGAACATCAACAAACATTCTGTCGTTCTCAACAAATCCTCCAACCTTATGCGACTAGAAGCGATGAGATTTTTTCCTCTGAGATTATGTAAATTCCATTGTCTATGGTAGCAAACCACAAATAATTCCTGAACTGAAAATAGTAATCCAACGCGTTATTGCTGAAATTGAACCGACTGCCTTGCAAACAATCGTCAAAAATTTTATCAAATGGCAAAATCACCACAGCCGCGGTGGTCATTTGGCCAATACCATAATTGTTAATCTCAACATGTCTACTTTATAAATCAATCAAAATTGTCCAATTAAATACTTATTTGATGTATTGCATATTAAAATTAAATCCGGCGTATTGGATGGACCACCCTACAGATATTTCATTTCATATTTTTCTGTTACGGTGGAGGACAATAAATGGGATGTACAATCCACGGAAATGAACATGACGTAGCCATTTGTTTTTATTTTCAAAAAATTTTCAATAAAATAATACTTTAATATGTACCTTATTAGGTGCCAATAAAAAAATAATAACCACCTTGTAAAAAATTATCCAATTTCTGTTTAAATGTTACTCTCCCAGGATGGTGTAAATACTGTCTCATTTAGCAAGGGAGATTTAAAAAAAAAAAACAATCGAACGACGCCCTCCCGTCCGGCGACCAATGGGGATTCAAGGCGAATTTGAACAGGATGAAGAAAAAATTCACGCCGTCACGCGTTACGCGGAGTGACTTGTCAAAGCTGCAAAGTTATTGCGGGCCATAAAAGCGCGCTCGGCCCTTTGATGCGCCCGCGGGCAGCCGTTGCACTCGGCGCGCGCAAAATAAACCGCGACCGGCGCAGTAACGCGCGCGCTTCTCGAAATTGCACAAAGGCAGTGCGCGGCGATTCGCTGCCGCCAAATGCGCGCTTTTCCCTCGGAAACGGGTGTCGCCGATGTATGGATCCTTTTTGTGCGATTGACAAGAAACAGCCCGCCGCGGGGCGCCTCGAGGTTAGGGCGCCGATTAAAGATTGAAACACACGAAACAAGTCGCTTCTGACGGTCTTTACGTGTTCCAGTTGCGCGGCCCGACGGACGGCTTAATTAACCATTCCTATCCGGTGCTGTAAACGGGTGCCTTAGCCTGAGCCTTATCTAATGGCAAACAGAGTACCGGGTCACTGGTGGACCCCTTGCTCTTCCATCATGATGTATCAGTGAAGGGCTTTCTTTACTTCACTTAAGAAAAAACATAGAAAATTGGGGGGGGGGGGGTATTACTGCTTAGGGTGGCGCAGGGGGGCGGGCGCGGGGGGGAGGAACCCCCAGGAGGACCATCTTGGGTCTCCTGATTCTTTCGGGGTGGTTTTCGTCGTATTGCGACAGAGTGTTGATTGTAGGGTTATGGTGGGTAGGGATGCCTGCATAAAAACGCCTGGCCAAGTTTCTGATGTGATCTTGTATAGGCGGGATGCCTGAGTCGTGGTGTAGTTGTGTGATCCTGATCCAACGCGGCGCATTCAGTGCTAGCCGAATGGCTTTGTTTTGCAGGATCTGTAGTCTTTTTATGTGTGATTGTGCAGCGTGGCCCCATGTGGGGGCTGCATATGTCATAATGGGCCGGACTATGGCCTTGTATAGTAGGAGCTTGTTATCTATGTGTATAAGCTTGCAACTGAGTTAGTGTGAGTACCGTGCGCAATTGTTTCGTTGTGTTGAGTTTACGGATACAAGAGGTTCGTATCCGTAAACTTAACACAACGAAACAATGCGCGTATCACGCACTGTACCTACACTAACTCAATTGCAAGCTTATATGAAAAGACCTATAACAGAGCTAGTTCACAATACTTTACATGTGGATTCCTGCCATGATGATGAATAAATTAAGGTAAAATAATAATTAATAAATACGGTGCAATAAAACAGGATGGATGAAATATAGATCCGTAACAGGAATCTTGTATGACCCGAAAATGCCTATACAACTTAAAGGAAAGATATACCAGGCTATTGTTAGACCCGCGATAATGTATGGCTCCGAATGTTGGACTATGTACAATTCCTACTCTAGGTAACTTTAAACAGCAGAAATACAAATGCTGAGATGGTCTGGGTGTCGCGGACATAGACAGCAAGCTGGAAGAACGACAGCTGAGACGGTACGGGCGCATAAGACGGAGACCACCAGATCACACGATGAAGCAGGAAACGTCTATGGAGCTTCATCGATAGTCATTCAGGGAAAGACCAAAGAACTCCTGGATGACTCAATGCTCCAAAATCCCACAGAGAAACGGCCTAAGAGAAAGCGAAACCCGGAACCGAAGAAGATACAGCCTGAAAACGAGAAGAGCCGACCCCGACAATCAAACTAGGCAATGAGACAGTGTAAGGAAGAAGATGTACAATAAAGAAAATCATTAGGTACACAATACAAAACCTGAGAAAAAATTTAAAAAAAACTAAACCATAAAAACCAAGTTTTTATTATACTCTCTTTCTCATTTACTAGTGGAAACAGGTTTGGCGCTTAACCTATGCGTTGGGGTCGA
Source organism: Agrypnia vestita (assembly GCA_016648135.1). Lineage (NCBI taxonomy): Eukaryota > Metazoa > Arthropoda > Insecta > Trichoptera > Phryganeidae > Agrypnia > Agrypnia vestita. The sequence goes on along the minus strand of JADDOH010006931.1, from coordinate 13,046 downwards.
GTCGGGCGACGCTACGAAAGGGATAAAAAAATTCGAAAAATCCAAAATTATTATTTTATCAGTTTTCATGTCTACCAGATGCGTCGAAATATTTTCATAAAACTGAGTAAGTTGTATGGAAAAACCATTAAAAATTAGAAAAATCCAAAATTATACTATAATTATTTTTTTTTTAACGAAAATTTGATAGATCTTCTTGATCGTCGCCACGAGTTTGCTTGCAAAGATTCAGCTCGATTGGATCATGGGAAAAGGGATAAAAATTGATCCAAAATTTTTGCGTCAAACAAACAGACAGACGCCACGAGTTAATATAAAGGGAGTAATGAAACAGAATAATAAAATGATACACAATATTACAGTCACAGATACCTAGCTAAATATTTGCGTGCACTCTTGTTTTTAAGAACAGTAATGCTACTCATAACAAACAAATTCGCATGATTAAATTCGTTACCAAGTGTATGCAATCTCTACATACAAGAGTTCTTCATAAAATTAGAGCGAAAAATATATAAGAGAAATGGAGATTGGTATATCGTGCCATAATGGCAGGGTATATGATAATTAATCATGTTCACCAAACCTGGGCATTCCACAACCGCCTTTATTATTTTAAATAAAAATATTTTACTATTATATTCACAATACTAATAATAATAATATTACCACAGAGTTACTTTGCTATTTTTGAAGAAAATATCTATTTGAATTGAGAATATTTTCGGTCGAATCACGAATTGAATCAGTCAACTAACCAACAAATACATGCAAATACTATAGTATCGAAATAAAAATTATTTTATTAATAATAGGTGTAAAGTTTCGGATATCATCGACCGTTCCGGTTCCATTTCGAGCCTAGGAACTGTGGCATCCTCGCAGTGAAGCGCCAGCGCGCCACGTGTGCCCGGGAGGCCGCGGGCCCCACGTGCAGGGCGCCCGCCACATCAAAGCGAAGGGCGGCCGGGCAGAGAGCGGGAAGCGGGACTGTTTATTTTGAAGGTACACAATTCAAGCGGTTTTCGGCGATTTCCTCCGAATGTGTACACTAGCCGCGGCGTGTTTACCGCCCGCTTCTGACTTTATACGACGTGTAAGACCCGAATTACAAGACCAATCCTGCCCTCCAACCAGCGGCGTGCGGCGAATACGAGCAAAAAGGCTGTGAACTTCTACAAATATTAAATAATCCTCTCCATTTCCAAGCACAAGAGTTAGACTTCGCTGCTGCAATGCTGCTCCTATTTTACTTCTTTGCGCGCATCAAATTTGTTTTTTGAATCTGTTAAAAAGTTGTACTGAACTGAATATTTTCCTACTGAAGCCGTATTATATTCACGCCACATACTTAAGTCTGCAAGTTTTATGTAGATGGGAAGTAAATTTTTCGTACTATAGCGTGATTCCTCGAAAGTTCAAATTTTTTGTGAGAATACACGCATGTCACTCACACGAACGACGCTGTTACTAATTCCATTTTTGCTGAAATACTAAATATTTTGTGTGTATTCCAACAGACAATTTGATTATCTCTTGTCAAATGTCAATTATTTGCGTTCAGGTAGGGTAATTAATATAGGGTAGCGTTGTTTAAATTGATTTTTACTTTTATTTCAATAGAGTTTGTACGATGATGGACGAAATTGCCACCACCAAACGTGGGTCGGAGTAAAGAAAGAAATATTTTCCTCCTCAATCTCCGCCGATAAAGCGCATGGTGTGGACACTCGAAATATCTCTACTACAGCCACTAGCTACTTACACAGTTGAAATTGTACCTACGGAGTCCGTCCTGGTTATGGAACTTGAAGAGCTCCGCTTATAGTAGATCGAGTGTACGCTGCACTTGCTGTGGTCACCGGCGAACTTCTCGTTTTGACCAATCTTAATTCTCACGGCTTCGTCGAATTCGGAATCTGATCGGCACGTCTATTTCCGAAAGGCTTAAAATGTTGAACCTCGGATACGTCGCATTTTAGGTACCGCACATATGGTGTCAATCTTGCAACAGAAGCTAAGATAACGAAACTCCGCGGTACAATTGTCAAACTGGTTCGGATTTCGTAAGTTAAAATCCTGGCCAGCGATTGGAGCAGAATACCTCGAGCGCCAATTTCGACCAATGACACTACATTATTCGATCAGCGGTCAGCGATCACGAAACAGGTTCATTAATATTACAATTAATAGTACGTATGAATTCAATGTGTTTCTGGTCATTACTCCCTTTATATTAACTCGTGGCGTCTGCTTGCTTGACGAAAAAACTTTGGATCAATTTTTAACCCTTTTCCCGTGATCCAATCGAGCTGAAACTTTGCAAGCCGACTCGTGGTGACGATCAAGAAGATCTATCAAATTTTCGTTAAAAAAAAAAAAAAATTTGGATTTTTCAAATTTTTAATGGTTTTTTCATACAACTTACTAAGTTGTATGAAAATATTTCAACGCGTCTGGTAGACACGGAACCTGATTATAGTATATTTTTGGATTTATGGAAAAACTTTATTACTCCCTTTCGTAGCGTCGCTCGACTGAAGCCCAACGCTTAGGTTAAGCGCCAAACCAGTTTCCACTAGTAAATAAGAAAGGGAGTATAATAAAAACTTGGTTTTTAAAGGTTACTTTTTTTATATGAATTAGTTTATGGTAATTTGTAATGAAAGTTCGTTAAATGTAAGCTTTTGCATGTTTTATATGCAACATGAATACTTTTATTCGCGACGACATTGTCGTCGACAATATCATAAAAATTTTGATTAATCACAATTTTCGTGTTTTTATTTAATAAAATTTTAGCTGATTTATAAAGTTTTATATCGTCCAACACCGCCGCGACTTCCTGCCAATAGTTTTGAGAATAGTCCCTCTCACCATCGGATGCGATTTATAACTCCTTCATTAATTACACCTGACGATAAGGGGGCTGTACAAAGTTTGGTTTAGTGAAACTCGTCAACCAACACGCGGGAAATATTTTATACAACATTTCTATCTAAGCCAATTGATATTCGTGTCCAGCAACCGTATAAAATTATCCACATGAAAACGAATTCGATAACAAAGTACGACAACAAAGACCTGCCAGCATTTGTCATTCTCCCGGCTTCTGGGACCGGTCTCTTCAAATTGTGTGACGTCGCCTTGAGGCAGGTTAGACGGAATATTTTCTTGCGAGTTAAATCATAATATAGCGAGAAAATAGCGAGCAGTGGTGAAGATGTCATGATTAAATGACAAAAAATGTCATGATTAAATGACAAATAAATAATTCAATGACAAAGGTGTTATGTTAACATAAGTTATATCCGTTTCATTTTTCAAATGAAGAGGACAAGAGGGAGTTATGGTAATTTAGTCGTTATTTGAGATTTGTAATTGATACGCCGGTACAACCAATTACCGGTTACCAATCAAATAATAACCGTATCATGTGCAACCGGTTAAAATATTATTTGATTATCACTAATGACAATAGTAATATTAGTTGATTATCACTAACAAGATGACAATAATGTATTCTCCATTATTATTTACAACTTGTTGACAGCGTATCTACAAGTTTTTCGATGCTCCTGCGATAAAAACCATCCGGTCTTGACTCGAAGAAATTCGAACAGAAGGTGTCGAAAGTGCTCATTTTTGTCAACTTGACTATAAAATATAAACGTAAAATTAAAGCAAATAGAATATCATGTAGAGCAGAAATTTTTAAAATAAAAGAAAGGTAAAATTTCAAAAAAAATGTTTAACTTTTTTCGGATTTTAAAATTTGAAAAAAAATGACACTACATAATTATGTATAAAAGATATATATAATATTTATATATATAAAAAATGTATGTACATAAAAAATAGTCGATTGCGCGAAATAAAAAAATTATCACACGTATAAGGGCGTTCGTTTGTTATTCCGTGAAACCAGAATTTTCAGACTACGGGAGCCCAAATTATTTTTCCAGTTAAAAATAACTATTGTATGACGAAGTGTTATATAATAGGGTTCAAGACATCATTGTTATGATAAAGCAAACCAATGGGAATATACCCAATAATCATCTATGCGCATGAAATCCCGTGTGCTTAAATACTCGGAACCGAATGCTTTCTTTGCAACATGGCACTTGATTCTTTTAAATGTTCTTCAATATTGTTCTTCAATGTTTAAAAATGAAGTTGAAAAAAGGTCACAATGGCGATGTAAAAGTTCGCAACCCATTGCGTCAAATCGCTTACCGGGTTTTTAAATTTTTTTGTCTTATAGGTCTAGTCTTAAGGATAATTTGAGTCATCACTCATTCAAAAATTTCAAATTTGGATGAGTTATAGCAATTTGAAGCGTGGTGAGTGAATTTTTACACGAATTACATCATTCGTTTGCGTTTTTCTTGAAACTCCTTTTTTCAGACCGGTAGATAAAATATCTCAAAAAATATTAGGCCGATTTTGTTTTGCAGACATCTATCTTATTACGATTTTTTCGATAAAATCGTTTGGAAAAAAAATATATTTTCGTACTGCTCTCGATCGCAAGAAAAAAAAAATTCTTCGATATGCTACATTATAGATATTACATCGTTAGAGTGGTTGAAAATCAAAACCTACCTAACTCTGCGAACTATTTTTTGGCAAATCAAAGAAAACAGTTTCACATATTGTCTTGTGTGCACATTTCCCCGGTGAACCCGAATGGATTATCATTTATTGTAGAATTGACTTTTGTGATGGAATTTAGTCTCTTTTTGACTGCTTATTAAAAAAAAAAGATATATTAGATAAATAGTATATTACCTAATTCTCATTGTTGGTTAAATTAGATTACACTGACTATAATGATTGTAAATGACTTTCCCTCACCACACACAAGAATCTTAATTCTTTTTGGTGAGGCATAACATATAATAATAATGTGATTGTTAATATTTACTAGTTATCATTTTTATTATTATTAGAAGATGGGTGGATGAGATCAAGGCTACAGCAGATGGCGCGTGGAACAGAATAGCAAAAGATAGGGAGAAATGGAGAGAATTGGAGGAGGCCTTTGCCAAAGCATACAGACGGAACTGCCATGGTGTGACAGTCTAACCGGTCACAAGCAAATCTTAAATGTTAATGTCTGAATAAAGGCTATTATTATTATAATCATTGTTATAAAATAAATCATGTGTATTACCTTTTAAATAAATAAAATAATATCTTGAATAAGCTGATTTTTAACAAGCAATAACATCAAATTGATTAATACTATAATTATAATTAATTAAATATTAGGTCCTTACATATGAAATTGGTGTTTTGCCGTACTGGCAAATTTGATCTCAAATATCTTCTCTTTGGTTAGGAATTCCAAATCCAAATTTATACAGCTATTTACTCATGTATTTGTGTTTTGAAAATTATAATTCATTTGTTTTTCCTCAATTGTTTTTTTCTTTGCGTCACTCAGTTTACAGAATGAAAAACTTGAAATATCGCGTTATTTACGAGTACGAGTTCCACCGTGGCACCAGTGCTGCAGAAACGGCTCGAAGGATTAATGATGTGTATGGCGACGGTGCCGCAAAAGAAAACACAGTGCGTTTTTGGTTCCAACGTTTTCGTTCTGGAAATTTCGACCTGCAGAACAAGCCCCGTGGACGGCCGGAGACCAAAGTTGATAATGAAGAATTGAAGGCTATTGTGGAAGCGGATCCATCGCAAACCACATCCGAGTTAGCTGCAGGCTGCGGTGTTAGTGATAAAACTGTTTTAATCCACTTGAAGCAAATTGGTAAGGTGAAAAAGCTTGAAAGGTGGGTACCTCACGAATTGAGTGAAGCAAATCAACAAACGCGCGTTGACTGCTGCGTTGCATTACTCAACCGGCACAATAATGAAGGGATTTTAAATCGAATCATTACCTGTGATGAAAAGTGGATCCTGTACGATAATCGGAAGCGCTCATCGCAATGGCTGAACCCTGCCGAACCAGCCAAACCATGCCCCAAGCGAAAATTGACTCCAAAAAAGTTACTTGTGAGCGTTTGGTGGACTAGTGCTGGTGTCGTTCACTACAGCTTTCTTAAATCTGGCCAGACGATTACGGCAGATGTCTATTGTCAGCAACTGCAAACCATGATGGAAAAGCTAGCTGCTAAACAACCGAGGCTGGTTAATCGCTCTAGGCCACTGCTGCTTCATGATAACGCTAGACCACACACTGCACAACAGACGGCTACCAAATTAGAGGAGCTTCAATTGGAATGTCTAAGACATCCACCGTACTCTCCGGACCTTGCCCCAACAGATTACCATTTTTTTCGAAATTTGGATAACTTCTTGCAAAGGAAAAAATTCAACTCCGATGGGGCAGTCCAAACCGCCTTCAAAGATTTTATTGATTCCCGTCCGAATGGTTTTTTTAGTAAAGGGATCGATGAACTACCTATGAGATGGCAAAAGTGCATAGATAGCAATGGTACATACTTTGATTAAATAAATATATTATAATAAAAAAAATCGGCTTTATGTTCCTCCCATACTAAACGCCAATTTCATATGTAAGGACCTAATATAATTAATTAATACTAAAAATATAGGAATGAGCTTAGAGAATATATTGACATTCCAATCTTTACTTTTTTGGGTATATTTCAATACTCAACGATTCATTTAACAACAAAGTAATATCATATATTGGTTAATATTTTCCATCAACAAATTATTTTGAAAATTTCTCCGTGATGCGCGCAGATGGCATAGTGTTATTCAACCTTTCTGAATACGCGACCCCTTTACAAGTAAAAATATTCTGGCGACCCCTTAGGTCAAAAATAAAACTATGTCCGTCATTAATTATCCGAAATTAAGCGGCCGGAGATGGAGCTTGGACCCCGTGCCAGCAAATCCGACTCATGTTGCTACGACCGCCTCTCCCTGGAGCGCCAAAAACATGCTATAAATATATACCAGGGCTTAAGAAAGACGCGAATCGATGTGCCGTCATTTTTGACGGGTTGCAGCTAAGCTAAGATATAATTTTTGTGTAGTGCCGATGGTTGCCCGTCGAATTGTAAAAAATCGCAATCAGATACAGATCTCGAGTAACGGTTGGTGTGTCGCCGGTTAAAATACCATCACTGGTGGCGAACCCCTCGAGCGTCGAGACAGCAAAGTATCCCGCGCTTCATCGCCGCCGCGCCGCTCTTTATCGCGACGTGACGCTAATAAAGAACAATAAAGGCCGCGTTTGGCGAGCATTCTGGGAAGCGGCCGTCATCAGTCATCAGGGCGGGTCCCGCCCGTGTGAACCCGGGGACGCGGGGACCGGTTCTCCCGGCCCGCGCCGCACAACTGCAGAGTGCAGCCTAGTGATGGGTCCGCTCTGCACTCACTACTACAATGTAGTACACACTACAAACTACACACACTTCAAAGTTATTGAAAGTATACACTTCAAATAGTACACGTCATTTCAAAGCGAACACTACAAAGTACATACACTTCAAAGTTATCGAAAGTACGAGCACATACTTCAAACAGTACATTTTTTATGTGGAATTTTTGGTAAGTCAATGAAGATAAATGAAGAAATTTTTGGAAATCGAAACAACTCCCCCCCCCCTCCCAACGGTTTGAAAAACTTTGGGACTGAATGAAGAAATCTGGTTTACGACCTTGTTACAACAAATGTTACTTTGGAAAAAATATCGGCATTTGTATTATACTACAATTTTGTAGTACAATTACTTCATTACTTCACTTCATTAATACTAGTGCCACCACGATAACTAGGCGTGCGAGGGAGATCGCCACTGTCGCGAAACAGAAGTTGACAGGTTGTAAATTATTACACAATACATAATGTACCGAATGTCCGGTGACCAGTGTCAATATAAATTTGGTCGGGTAACAGCGCGCTCCGTGGCGGCCGCTCTATCTGTCAAACTATCAGACGGTAATATCGGTCCATTATTTGATTTTTCAGCTTCGCAAAATTTTAATACTTCATTGGCAATTGTTCTTGCACCACCCCAGACTGTTTTGGTTGTTTTGGACATAATAATTCAGTGTATATTGGTAATCAAGATGTCACAGCTTCCGAGCAAATACAAAATTGTACTGAAGTACAGGGCGAGGGGTTGCCGCCGGGTGCGGGCGGGGCGGGTTTTAGTTCCAATCCTGCCGCACGCCAAGTTATGTTGGGCAGGCAATACAATTACATAATTACTTCACTTCATTAGTACTACAATTTTGTAGTGCTACAATTAGTTCACTTCATGTAGTCTTCAAACTGGTGAACGTGTGTGCGTTGTAGTCTTCATTTTGAAATGTAGTTTTTCCTTCGCCACTGCAGCCGGATCGGGACGCACATCACGGCCGGAGGATGTCGGATTCCGCCCGCAGAGGACGCCATGTGTGGCGGCGGCGGCGGCCGTTAGATCGCTTGAAAAATAATTTCACGAAACGCGGGGCCGCCGGCCGGCGCGCGCACCCGCGACCTTTGCGGTGTTCAAAGAGTGCAGCATGTGCAACGCGTATCGCGCATTTTTTTTTAGATTCATCTTTCTAGATGACGCGCCCGACAATTGACGGCTCCCGACGTATCGTGACGTTGACAAGGTGACATTGGTCAAAATTGGCATTTTGTATGAAAATTCTGAAGAGAATATTTTCTAAATAGTGTTAAAATGTTTTAATTTTTCTAATAGTTTAGAATTAGGTTGACATTTTAGTATGAATCTAATATGAATATGAACATAAAATTGACATTTTGCATGAAAGTTTTAAATAGGTTGACATTTTTCTATGAATCGAATATAAATAATATAATAATATATTTAACACAAACTATCACCACATTGACATTTTCAACTCAACGATAAGAAACATAAAACAAACAATATCTACACAACCGCACCCAAACTAAATCGTACAATATATCTTCCCTTCTACTCCCGTCCCACATTTCCCTCCACCCTCTCCACTCCCTGTTAAATTAAATTACTATATTTAGTGGAAAATTTGTAATTAGCATAATTTTAAAACCATTATTTTATATTTGTTAAGATGTTGATTTGCTGTAAATTTTCCCCAAAATAAAATAAATAAATATGAACATAACATTTTGTATGAAAATTCTGACGAAAATATTTTCTAAATAGTCTTAAAATATATCGAATTTTCTAATAGTTTAAAATATAGCAATATTTTTAGTTTTGAATGGATTAAAAAATTGTATAAGGTGGGTAAAAAAATTAAAAAATCACTCAATTTCTATCTAAATTTCAGGCTTCCAGAATGCTGTAACCCCTTACTGAGCAAAATAATTTTAATATAGAGTAGGCGTAAGTTCTTGCATTAATCGCATTCTGCCGTTATGGCGATACCGAGATTAACTTTACGTCAAATTTTAAAACTGGACTCGAAAGTAAACCCATATAAGATCCAATTGGTGCAAGATTTAAAATCCGGTTTGTTTACACTAAAAAGATTCTATGAAATCATGTTCGAGCGGTTCACCAATTTCAACAATATTTTGTTCTCCGACGAAGCCCATTTTCATTTGAACGGGCATGTTAACAAGCAGAACTGCAGGGCATTATCGGTCTTTGTATCATAATATTGATGATTGCCAATAGTTGGAATGTACAATTTATCGTGTTATTTATTACATTTATATTATTACAATTACGTGAAAGTATTCGTATGTATGTCTTTTTAGATGAAAATTTGCTATAGGCTTCATATGTGCAGAATATATTACCACTAGGGTTTCTCTATTCCCGGACATTTTTCATTCCCGGGACTCGTATCGCAGTTATAGATCATTCCCGGGATCCCGGGTCTCGTGATATGTTGATATTATTTTTTTAAATCAAAGATTGCATGTTTTTTAGAAACTATTCATTTTATTTTAATTAATTTTTTATAATTAATCAAACATGTATTAACAAAAAATACTATTTCTAAATAAAAATACACAGATAATATGTTAATTCTTAATATTAAAACAATATTTGAAAAATCTAATTTCAATGAAATATATTGTATGTACAATCTACATTGTACATATTTAGATCAATATATTATAATAACAAAAATAAAATATTGAAATTAAAATACACACATTAAAACAATTTTATTTAAAATAGATTTTAAAGATACCAAAATGTTTCAATTTACATGTGATATCCTGCTTCTTTAAATTCTGTACATACTCATATAGATATTTCCAGCAATTGAAAAACCCTCTGTTTCAACTGATGTCGGATTTATGGTCAACAGAGTAGGGAACAATTTTTGTAGATTAATTGTTCGCTCTCCTGAAGATTCATAAGCTTTTATTTTTTTAAAACTAAAATTATTTTCTAGTACAACTTTTCCGAGTTCGAGTCCCGGGACTCGACATAAGCATTCCCGGGACACGGTGCATCGAATACCCTATGTATTCCCGGGAATCCATTCCCGGATCAGAAACCCTAATTGCCACGTGCTTAATTTTTTTGTAAATATTTATCATAATGCCATTATCATAAGCCCGGGTTCACTTCTCCGGGCCTTCATCTGATTGGCCGTAGTCTGCAGATTTTCAATATATTCAGATGCCGAAAATACCCCAATCCGAGCATGCAGTTCCGCAGAGCATTGTTATTAAAGAAAGAAGGAATTTCCGCCGAAGCGATAAAGATTGAGATGTGGTGGTGTTTACGCAGGGCCTGACGAGCCGAGGAGAGAGCTGGCGGCTGTCCGGAGTGTTTATCTTCGGCCCTAACACCGCCGCGTCTGGCCGCGTCCCGGAGGAATGTCAGGACGCCGCCCGCGAGCTTTGATAGCCTTTGTTGACAGAGACATCCAAATCGAACGCTTCGGAAGGGAACCGAAGATGGAAACGCAGAACGTTGAAATTTTTATCAATTCTGAATGTATCGGTCTTGACGCACGATCGATTATTTTATTAACTTCAACGGAGATGGCTAAGCGGAAGCAGGTGGAAGAGACTAGCAGATAAGAACCAGAAGCGAAATGAAGATGGTATGAGAAGACCATCTTCGATTCCGCGATGACTTCTTCTAATGTTCAAATCACAGTTCAAAAAACAACTAAAGACGCACATATTTAGACAATCACATAAAAACTAATAGAATCAGACTGTTTCAACACTACCAAATGTTTTCCACTCCTACTATGCACTCCGCGAAAATACCTAATTCTTACTGGCACTCTCAAGCGTAGTTTTAACCATTTTTTTACATTTTTTGCACGTCATATACCTGTACCTAACAGTGTATAATAAGTAATAGTAAATCAGTTTTTTAGCCAGTAAGTTTTGTACTATAATTTTTTGTTAATATTTAAAGCATTAACTTTGTGGTTAGACATTATAACAGATTAGTAAAAACCACTACCAGATTTTAGGTTTACAAAAACTACTAGATTTTAGGTAGACCTAAAATCTGGCAGTGGTTTTTACTAAGTTAACTAACAATCTGTTATAATTTTTTGCATGAAGCGCCCTTTGGGGAGTACTCAAGAAAGCGGCGCTATATAAATCATCCGATTATTATTATTACTAGCTGTAACCCGTCAAAATGACGATTATTTTACATGCCGGTTCCTAAAGAATTATTTACTTATTTATATCAGACACCCATAAAGTAGTAATAACGACTTTTATTAAAATAATTTTTGAATTTTTTATTTTATGTATTTTCCCTGCCGGCAGTTAATAAAGGTACTATTTTAAACCCTGGCGATTGTGCTGGGCGGAACTTGACAAGGTTCGCGCCTTTGTTAAGTCTTATATGTACTGTATTTTTAACGGGAAATGCAGGCTCGGCGATATGGAAAAACATCGCTATCGTTGCCGCCTTCGTGTGCGCTGGCCCGGGGTTCAAGCCCCCAACTCCGGCCGTTTAATTTCGTTTTTTTTCGAATTTCGAATCGAATTCGAACGAAATAACAGGGACAGACAGACAGAAAGACGGACGGACGGACAACGAAATTATTATATTTAGATTATATTAGATTAAAGGCAGCAGAAAACTGACCGAGACTGCAACTCGAAAGCGAAGATTTCGTGTTACTAATTTCATCTAAGTGAGGTTAGATTTGATTACAAAATTAAATATGATAAAGATTAAAAAGTATAAAATAATATTAAATAAAAATAAATTAAAAACATGCTTTTATAAAAAATTACTAAAAAAGAAAATTATTTCTTCAACAGCCACAGTACTAAGAGCGATCACGGATGCGTATGTCGATAAAACTAAAACCCAACAATTGCTTGCACAATCTTACTTTTGTCTTTCTTCGTGTGAACGCCCCACGCTTTTGATTGTATATTAACATATGCATTGAATGTGATTTAGTGGGTGTTAAAAATTTTTTTTTTCCATTTCAGACATTTTTTGAAAAAGCATGTTTTTAATTTTTTTTTTGCGTAATATTTTGTTCTTGTATTGCATTTTTAAATAATTATAGTACATAGATATATAAATTCTGTTGCTTTAAAATTTTATGTTAAAAAAATTCCGCGGGTAATTTCGCGAGCTAGCGGGTACAGCAGGAAAAAATATTCGGGAAAAAAATATTTTTCGTAAATTCGACATTATGTCAAAAGCTGCCCAATATTTTTCAATAAAATTTTCTTATGGTTTGTAGGTATTATTCATAGTTCCTAGGTATTATTGGACGTCCTTGGTAATTATCTTTACCAAAATAATAGTCATACCATTAAAAATAATTGTCATAGTCGAAAATATCTATCTGTAAACCCATAAAACAGCATTTCAACTGGAGTTCCTCGATTCCGTAAACATAAACCATTTTACCAATATCACCGTCGCTTTTTTTTCTAACTTTCCATATTATCATAAAAATACTAAAGTGCACGTATAAAAATAGGATGGCGGCAAAAATACATGTTTTATAGATTCTCCTACATTTTTGCACAGATACAATTCCGAGCGGCTAGTGCACGGGCGCCGATAATACGCGTATACTTTGTAAGACAAAAACAATAAATTGATTTTATTTCTTCATTATAGTAATTTGAC